>JAECUM010036019.1:0-36101 GCA_016617855.1 Megalonaias nervosa
AACTGCATTTAGTTACAACTTTACGTCGCGGAAACTTTTTTTTAGGTCTGTGTAGCTCTAAGGCAAGATCATCATATAATTCTTTTTTACCGAGACATAATTTATATTTTGCTCCAATAAAACCCTGGACCAGCCTTCGGTCAACACGTTCTCGCATATTTACAGGTTTCATATCACGAAGTTCGTCTAACATTATTTTATCGCAGCTGTGTTTATTTTGTTCGCTGTCTGAAAGACCAATATCTCTGTAGCAGATATCATGGCGCATTGTTATTGCGTCAACTTGATTGTAAGGCTCTTGTCCTGACAGTGGATTATCGTTTTCGTCATGTTGTTTATCCAATAAATTTATGTATATCTATACCTGTTCCAATTATTTCTCTGTTTTTACATTTCTGACAATATGTAACAATTTTATTTTGCTCGAGACATAAATCTCTATCACAATCGCACTCACATGTCATTATTTATTTTATAACTGACAAATTTTTCAGTCGTCTACTAAAATCATCTCCCTGACGTTGTCAGGGTAACCCGCTCCGGACAACTTTGTTTTTGGTAAAAGCATACTTTTTCTTCTTCCACAGATTGCACAAATACTTTTCAGCATTATTCTATCATTTTTTGTTTTTTCTGTTTCTTCGTCTTTATTGTCTGTTTTAGTTTTACACTTGAGACAATATGTTGACATTGTATATCAGTGAGTTTAGATAAAATTTAATGCAATCTCATCATTAACGTGAGAAGGTTGTTTGTCAAATTGTAAAATAAACTTTAAAAAATCTGGATTTTCGGTCATCTGTTTAATAAACATTACGCAATAATATCCACAAGCAGAAGTTCCGACTGGTTGAATTTGATTAGACGAATAATTTATTATTTTCGTAAGAGACTTCGTATCTTGAATTTTGCTCATATATTTTTTTACTGCGTCACTTGGTGGAATTCCGAACGAGTCAAAATAATTGTTATCAAAAACAGCTACCCAATGTGTGCCAGATCCGTCATTAAAATCTTGTATATTTATAACGCACGAACCTGGCGTCGGTGGAATCGCCGTAAGTTCATCTTTAGAATAAACTCCACTGAAATTTTTTACTTTTTTTAGTTTGTCAAGTGGATCAAAATTACTTAACGCAGACTTCATCTCCTTGTTCCTGGCAACATTAGTCCTCGTCCTACTCCCAACAGATTTGGCAATAGACTTCCCGCCAATCCTGCTAGTAACGGGGCTATTGGAATAAATCCACCTTTTCGCCTCTGTCGTGTCTTTTTTTTCGTCGTCTTTCTTTTTGCTGTTTTTCGTTTTGGCATTATATTTATCAGTCACATAAAATTATTACCATCGATATTCATACCAAAATTTTCTTTATACCACTGCTTACAATACCACCGCGAACGATTCCATGACCTTCAACTGCCTTTTTCGTTGTGCCAGATACTGCTCCAGACGCTGCTGCTAATCCTAATGTACCTAACACTGGCAAAATTTTAGGTATGAACGTTCTGGCCATTACAGATAGTGCCGGACCAAAGAAACCACCTTGTTTTGACATTGCAGTTATTTGTGCAGCACTTAAATTTAAAACAAAAGGTTTTTTGCGATCGTATTTATTTACTTGTTTTTTGGTTAATATTAATTTTGTTAAAGTACCTAAGGTGTTAAGGTTGACCTTTAATGAAACCTGCCTCTGTTTTGCAACAGCAGCTGCTAATTTTTTAACTTGACCATCAGTCAAATATATTTCTTTTACAATATATTTTGTCATTATATAACAATTACAGATTAAACTTGGACTGACATTTTACCTCCAACAGAGTCAATTGTAACAAATCTATCGCTTATTACTAACGCATATACATAAAATGGTGCAGCTGGAGCTGCTCCTAGTGTCCAAATAATTTCAATATCAGCTGTGCTGTCTACAGCTCGCTCGCTATGTTTGGTAACATCAAAATAAAATATCGGATAAAGTGTACGAAATTCCTTTACTGATATTTGAGATCCATCTCCAACATCTTGATATTTTTGCAGTGCGTCGAGTAAATACATGTACGGTCGAGTAATATATTTATTAGCGTCATCTGCAAAATTGCATTCCATCGCCCGCTCCGGATATTGCTTTGAATTTATTCTAGCATATATTCGTCTAACATCAGCATTATCAAATATCGCATTATTTTGTTGTTGGTTGTCACGTCGAGCTTGTCTCTGAAATACAACAAATAATTGCCGTGGTTTTTGTTCACTTGATGTTGTTGTAACTCGCCATGTGTAGTCTGTGGTATTCAGAACTGCTGTTTGATACATTTTATGTTGCTGAAAATAAATTCTGTTTGTGTGTTTTTCCAGCATATCATTTAATTCCGCCATTTTAGTGATAGACAGAGTTATTCTTGGCATCCATAGTGCAAGTTTGTTTATGACAAATTGTACATCAGCCCCACCTGACCTAAACAGGCAGCTTTTTTGTTCTGATCGATTTAAAGTAAGTGTATGTTTAACTCCACGAAATACTTTATTGTAATCGCGACAAAAAGCCAAATATTGTATTTAACGGCAGCATCATTGTAATTTGACGTGATCCTGCTGCAAGTGCCTTTCTCTTAGCATAACCATCATTGTAATGTATATTTCTTCTGTTATGAGCAATTATGTCATTAACATGCTCTAACATTAAAGTGCCGTCTGCAGCTGCATTTACTTGATTTAAGCCAATATTATTATTAGCAGTATTAAGTGAGACTCTTACAGCGTCTGCATTAGCGTTTGCAGCTGGTGCGTCTATACCTAGCGAAGCAGCATTAGCAATAAGAAAATCTCTCACATTTACAGCATTTGCGACAGCATCAACCCCAGCAGCTATAATAGGTACTAATCCTGATAAAATTTCAACTGATGCAACAACACCTGCACCACCAGTTCCAGTATCTTTAAACCACATCATATTAGTTGCAGTTGATTTGGAGTAATCATCGGAAAACGAAATAGTATTTAAGATTGTACTTGCAACTTGTAAGTGACCTGAAATATCTTCGACAGCTTGATTGGCCAGCTGATATCGAGCATCTTTAAATAAACACCAACCATCATTTATAAGAGCTACTTCTGTTCCAACTGGAATTGCGGCAGGTGGAACAGCTACTGTCATAATCTGGCCGCGAACTTCTAACATTGTTTTATGAGGAAGTAGAAATACGTCCTCGTCTCGAGTATTAAATGTTCTGACGCCAGCCTTATTAGGTTCGTTAGAATTTTCATCGAGATATTCAACATATTCAAATTCTGTTACTGTGTCGTCTGTGTCATAAGTTTCTGCTAAATCGAGATAATTTTTTACAGACATTTTTTGATTTATTAGGTTATACAAAATTATTTCTGTGTTGTTACTTTAGATATTAATTTTTGTATAATTTGTTCTCTTCGTGGTGATAAAAGTTTTTTTGTTGTTGTTATCATTGCGCATTGAGTTTCTTTTGTTGGTGCGATTTCTGAAATAGCTTGTTTGATTGTCTTTATACCGCTTTGCAGTGGTTTTTTTTAATTTTATCAGCTATTTTTTGTCCAACAGCAGTTCCAGCAGCAGATGCAGCTCCAGTTGCAAAAGCTTATGAGCCATTCCTGGAGCATTTTCTATAATTTTAGCAAATATATTTCCCAAAAATCCTCCTACTATTTTTCTTCGATAAACTTTTTTTCTCTGTTTCATTATATCTGAGGTTGTATAATTTTATTGTCTTAGAAAATATGTTTACTATTGTTCTCATAAGTGTAAATAATAAGTAACAATTTCATTGTTAAAATATAACTGTCTTCCAGACTGATCTGTCAACTGCATATTTACTTCTGTTATTTGATTTTCAACGTTTAACGGATAATAAATAACTTGACGTGGATTAATTTGCATAAGAGATCCCGGCGGAACATCTGGTGAAAAACTATATCGTTTGTCCTATATTGCCTAAGGCTGAGTAAGATCCAGATGCGATAGAACAATTTACTAATATTGTGTTTACATCAGTTATATTTACTGGCAGTTGACCGTCATACGTTCTGATTTCATTAGGAGGAGCAGCATAACTTTCATATTCGAATCCTATCAGTGGTGCGATACTTTTTCGATGGGTAAAATCAACTGTTATACCAGGTTTTATTGTTATTCTAGCTCGTAACGTATTATAATTTGGTGTAAGCTCTAAACTATCCGCGATAATACCAGTTTTTGTTGTTAGTTCTTTTGTTGTTATTATTTCTTTTATTGTTTTATTTAGATCAGTTATGTTGTAGGCTCCTTGTGGAATTTTAATGAATTTCCGTGCGAAAAATTGTGGAGGACCTCGACTAGTATAAATAATTTCAAATTCAGCATTTACTCCAGTTTTTACATTAGCCATAGTATGCCAACAAGTGCAGGAAATTAATCCAATTTCATATTGTTTTTCACGATCTAGTTCTATTGGCGGAATATACTTTACATAAAAATTTGCGTTATCTTTATCAGATTGACTAGAGTCTAGTAATAATGTTGCTGACATTTTTTTTATATATAAAATTGTTATATTAAATCATTACACAAATTTATAAAATTAAATCGCCGCGATTAAATCGCCTTGATTTATATCAAATCAAGGTGTAAAGTTTTGTATTCGTCAGATGTTAATAAATTTTCCGATCTCAAATTATCAAGTATGTCAATAATTTCATTGTCAATTTCAGCACCAACATTTCCAGCTTCTTTTGATGATATTAATAGCATAATCTGCCAATCATTTCAGTAACTGATGAAAATATTCTAACTCCAGTTTCGGTTTTTTTTTCTTCTTCTAAAAGTTTTTTTAAGCGATCATTATCATAACCTTTAAATAATTTTAAAAAAGTTAAAAAAAATTTTTCAACATATTCTTTATCTCTAAATTTTTCTGCAGTTTTCTTTAAAACACCAGCAATAACAGCATCTCTAGCTTTTTCAAAAAGTCCTTCAACATCTTTTATTTCAGCTGTATCAATTTCTACGTAAGCTCTTATATGTTTTTCTTTAATATCAGTTAATTTTTTAATGAGATTATCGTATTTATCTTTTTCCCAATTATACATATTATCAACGTCAGAAATGTCATTATTTTCCATAAAATCAAAATATTCCGAATTCATTATTTCGTATTTTACTTGGCTTTTATATTTTTTACGATAATTTTCATTCTCTTCCTCAACTGATTTTTGTAAATCTTCTTCAGTCATCGTAGGAGCTTGCAGTGTATATGCTGATTCTTCTTGTCCTTCATCCAATAATTTTGCTTCATTAATTAAGTTGCTAAGGTGACTATTGCTACGGTATTGTTTATTTCTTATATTATCAATAGCCTTAATATAAAGATCAGCGATAATTCCATGTCGATATAATTTAATGTCATTATAGTAATTTCTATTTTCTAAAACTACTTTGCTGAGATGCTCATCACCCTCTTTTTTATTTCTTTTAATTTTGCAATTTTTTCGTCAGGTTTAAATTCATCTTTTCCAACATGATGTATTCTCACACCACTAAATTCACTATATTTTTTATTAAAATCTTTATATTCGTTATCTCTTATTTCTCTATCTATATTTGCTAAATCATGGTCAAATCTTCTTTTTTCTTCTATATTTTCTCTCTCTCTCTTCTAAGTTCTTCTTCTTGTTCTAACCTTCTCTCACTACTGCTGCTTCTGCTAATCTTTGTTGAAGTTCCAGTGGATTATTCAACAGTGGTCTTATTTCAGCTTGTTTAGCAACAGGATCAGCAATATGTCTTGCAAGACCTCTAGCTAAATTTAATTTTTCTTCGTCAGATCTAGCAATAATTTTTCTAGCAGCTGCTTCTTGTTTCTAGCAGCTTCTTTAACTAGTCCGAGTAAACCTTTTTCTTGTATTTTTTTAACTTCTTCTGATAATGGTTTAGTTTCAGGTTGTTTTCCAAGTAAAGCTTCAGTAACTGGTCTAAGAGCGGCGGCTGTTGTTTCTGCTGCAACCACTTCGCCACGTCGTGCTTGCTGTACTTGCTGTTTAAATTTTGCCTGAGATTTTCGCACGTTTTTTTAGATTTTCTATATGTTTTCTGTACTTTGCTTGTCTTTCCATTAATTGTATACTATTTTCTATAAAAATTATTGTAGATATTTTTCAATACAACATCGATACATTTTACTCGTATCATTTGTTAGTTTATCAAACAAAAAAAAGTCATATTTATTTGCCATTGCTTGATGATATAATTCAATAAATTTATCTTTTGTTACATCGCCACATTGCTCGTTCGCGATATTTCTAACGTCAACATTGTCAAGTCCTGGAAATAATATAAAACAACCAGTATTTCGCCTAATAAATCTGTCAACATTATAAAAACCTTGGGCGAGATAAATAGAATTACATTTCTTATTTCGCGACAGTGAAAAATATGATCTTACTTTATTCATTTCTTCGTTGTTTAGCGGAATATCATCAAAAACAACTATCTTGTGTTCGGACGAATCAAGTTGATTAACTGGAACGAGTTCTTCTGGTTGTTTGATAATAAAAAAATCTTCGCCAGCCTAAAGATCATCACGAAGTTTGTTATTATAATTGTTAAGTAGCTCGTACTTATCTTGTTGTGGGTTAATCGTGTAAATATAAACGCGATCGTAGTTAAAATTATCTCCTAGAAGTAAATTCATAAGCAAGTTTGTTTTCCCCGATCCAGTTCTTCCAACGATAAGATAATGACAATCTGGAAGTTCATTGTTATGTTTATGTTTCACCAAACGTTCTGTATCAAAATTTAATATCGTCGATTTTGCTATTATTGTTATGCAATTTTATGCTATAAAAAAAATTGTCAGACGATAAATAAATAATGAGCTATTATACAAAATTTGGAACATTAGTAGGAGATTCATCAGCTGAAAGTACAACAATAACAGACGGTAAGGTTGATTTATCAGGCTATCTAAAAAAACCCGGCGACACAATGACGGGAAACTTGTTTATGTCAAATCAACGAGTAATAGATTTAGAAACAGATTATCCACCAATAAATGTCGTTAATACACAAGCTGTTAGTTATGCACAACTTAAATTAGTCGACAATAATAAACTAGATAAATCTGGTGGAACTTTAAGCGGTAACTTAGATATGTCAGGGAAAAAATTATAAATTTGGAGACCAGGTATCCACCAGCAAACTTAAATCAAATTCAAGCGGTAAGTTATTTGCAGTTAAAGTATGTTGATGATAACAAACGATAAAATAGGTGGGACAGTTACAGGTAACATCAATATGTCAGGAATTTTTTTTATAAATTTGGAGATTGTATATCCACCAGAAAACTTAAATCAAACACAAGCTGTAAGTTATGCACAACAAAAATCTGTTGACGATAATAAGCTTAACAAAACCGGCGATACAATGACAGGTGACCTGTCCATGTTAAATTCAAAAATAACTGGATTACCAATAACCCCACCATCTGATAACACTGATGCTATTAGTTATGCTCAGTTTAAAGATGAACTTACCACATATTTTAAGAAATCCGGTGGACCAATGTCAGGTAACATAAATATGAAAGCAAACAAGATAATGACGACTTACGTTCCAGTTAACCCTAACGATCTGACAAATAAAGCGTATGTTGACAGTCTGTTTAGTATTGTAAAACGAACCAAAAATAATGTTGGGTATATTCCAATGTTGTTTAAGGCAACTGACAATCGAATTGGGTTTGAAGTAAACACATCAGCGTATTATCCTGAAAATTATCCTCATTACGCTTTCTCTGATAGATAAGAATGGACAACTAAAGGAGAAATTGAAAATTTTTGGATCAAAATTAAATGTCCCACTGCAGTTGCTATTTGGCAATTTCATTTGCGAGGCCGATTAAAACCTAGCGTTGGTCGAATTTATGATTGGAAATTAGAAGGATCAAATGATGATATTAATTGGACAACATTGTATAGCACAACAGACACGTATATTACGACAACACAATAGTTTACGATTCCGACTGAAAACACTGTTAACAAGTATTTGTATTTTCGAGTTTATGTTTTTACTGCTGAACGTCCGTTTCCAGGACTGACAGCATTTCAAATATATACACTCGATGATCAAATTTAATCTAATGCTATAAAATAATGTCAGAACCACCAATTATAACTATTGCGAAAAAATTTTATGATAATATTCTTAACCCTAAAATAGATCTTGGAGCTGTTAATGACATAACAAAAAATGTTACAAAGTTTGAAAAAACTTGGCATCGAATCATTAGACAATTCAACATTGCCAGAAAATTCTGCTAATTTTATTCGCGTTATGCATATGCGAGGACCACAACTGAAAAAAGCAATAGAAAACTTTGACATTATAAGCAGATACTGTCATCCTGACGATTGCTTAGAAGAACAAAAACAAGTTGAAATTATACTTAAAAAATATTACTCGAGCATGATTGGTATAACATAGATTTGATATTAAAATCAGACTTAATAAAAGCACGAGTTTATAGTGGAAGAACATTGGAAGAAAGACGAATAAACGAAAATCATACTCGTCTTGACAAACTAGCGGAAACTAAGAAAATAAAAATAAAAAGAAACAATCTATATGATAGTTTTTCAAAACGATATATTTTTAAATATCTCGGTATGTACTACAATGACAAAGAAACCTTGGTCAAAATCGTTACTATGACGTCAGACGCAGAGTTAATTATTGAAGTGCACGCAAACGCAAGTTTGCCAATGATACGTAAAAAAGACCCAGAATTTGATCCGATTATTGTTAACAAGTCTCTAAAGATAATCAAAATTTTAGACGATGAAATTAGTAATTTTAATGATGATGAGCGAGAAAAGTTTTTTGAATTAGTCGATCAAGCAAAGTTGGAAGTAAAGTCTGATTCTTATTACGACATAAGTGTAGAAGACGATATTCCATTCCCATCATTACAATACTCTAGACAATTGTCATTACGGAATTATTACAACGAAGTTAAAACCATGCTCACAAAACCATATGAAAAATTAATGTTAAAAGTAGCTTCTGCCGTTGGTCTTCTTACAATTGACCTAGATAAGCTTAAGAAATTAATGCTAGCAAATTTCATAGTCGCATATGCAATTATCAGACAACATCTTGTTCTCAAAAATTTCACGTTAGATCAGTTGAGCTTAGTTTTAGGGTATACTGATGAAAATGAAATCGATTACAGTAATTTTGTGAATAAAACAGATTTGTATGAGAGTGAAGTAGGAAGTAGTTTTGATTCGTATGCTTGGTTAAGGAAACAATATGTACTAACAGATGAACGATATAAAAATACTTCGTCAGATGTTTATGACAAGTACAGAGAGTTTATAGCTGATCCTAAAAATAATAAATTCCGCGAGTTTCTTGATTCGATTGTTGGTGCTAGAACTTTTGTTTTTGTGTAAAAAAAATTGTATAATAAAAAAAAATGTCATCGATTTCAATCACATTTCAGAAGAAATTCCAAAATAAGATGTTGACGCGCTAGTAAAATATTATAAATTTTATCATAAAAACCTCTGGTGTGTAAAAGAATGTTATAAATACTACCGTAGAATATTTCGAGTAATATCATATTTGCCATTGTTAATGACTAGCTCTGGTATAATCTCAAGTGGAGCATCATTAAACCCGTTTTTGTTAATAATATCTGGTGTCGGTGTTTCTCTTGCAACAGCGTGTAAAAAAATTGAGCCTCGTCTTGCGACTAAAAAAATGCTTGTAAAACAGCAAGTATCACCTATAAAAAATTACTTGATCAAATACGATCTTATCTGCGTGGTATAAAATATGATATGGACGATTTAATACGCGAGTTCCGTATTATTGACAGTATGTTAACAGATATTCTGCCAATGAGAGTCAGCAGATATGAAAAAGATTGTCATAAAATATGGGTTACAACAGTAGATGTTTAATTTTGTACAGCTTTAGAAATATCATTATCAAATAAAATATCAACTATATTGTCAATAAATGTCATCACATCATCTGCCCAATCTACTATTCTCATATCATTTTCAGTCGCGAATAACCATATTGATCCATATTTTGGTGAGATATGATATCCAACTTTTTTAATACAATCGCTTATTATTGTAGGTTTTATACCAGTACAGCTTGAGGCTGATTTGATTGAATTAAATCTCTTACAAAATTTGTTTGTCAGATCAAACCCAACATGTCGGATTGGATTATAGTGATACATTATATATAATATTTTATTGTTTAATTAATTTTATCTAAACTATAAAAATAACAACATTATTTCGCTGATAAGTATAGGGGCTGTAATAGTAGTATACATATATGAGTTGTTCCTATATCAGAGACCCCCCTACCCTGGCAAAACAAATTTTGTCAGAAATATGAAAGTCATCATTTTGAGCTAAAAAAGGCTGCTGACAAAAATTTTAACGTATAACTTTTTGGAGGGGTAGGGGGTCTCTGACAGAGGAACCTCATATATGTATATTACTACGGGGAATAATTCGTCAGCTGTTTAAAATACTCATTTGCAGCTCACCAAATGTAGACGGGTTGAAATGGCAAACCCCTACTTGCCAGATATAGAAGGAGTGACCAAAGACATTTGAATGATATTATTAGCTTTTCTGAACTCGACTCAATAAATAATAATAATGTTTTGATAAAATGCGAGTAGAGATCACAAATTACTCAATGTAGTCGGATTGTCAAGAGTTTATTTTTAGTGCAAAAGGCACGTCCTCTAGATACCTGTACCGGACTCTGCAAGTATTACGTGACATTTTATGCCTCCAAAGTGTTGACAAAAGTTGTAGAATACCATCTAAGCAACCGTCCGTGCGCCGGTACACGAGGTATCTATCTAATCAATGACCATACACGGATGCATATATCCGCCGTCGTGGCAGTTTCTGAAGGAGCATGGCATCCAAAGTCATTTTCGGCTGATTCTCGTTATCAAAGAATCACTGAGGAGTGGAGGATTTGAAAACGGATAAGCGGATGGAAGTACGGTTTTCCAGTGTATGAACAGTATACCATAAAGTGAATCCAAATTGTTATTTAAAATTAGATAATCTGATAGGCGTTGGGGTACTTTGAGCGGATGTACTGACGTATTGTTCACTAATGAAAAAAGTCTTCAAAAGTTTACAAATACCCCTAGTATAGAAATATAGATGCACACGCCCCAAATTTTGCAACTTCTAACGGGCCTTCCTTAGGGTCTTGAGTGCATTTCAAGCATTTGTTTATATTCCCAGTAGAATGTATCATTCCTATCGCTGCACGAACCCTCACCCCAAAACTCCAAGAAACATCCCCAAAACCAAATCAGAAAATGAAAAACAATAACAAAAACAAACACCTGACCCTCAAATGCATATCATAACCAAAATAAGTGTACCAGACATTTAAGCCTTAATACGTCTTACTAAATGTTGTTATTGTAATGTCAGTTTAGGAATCGTTGTTGCCCCAATCATTGCTCGTGAAGAACATAAATATTCTAGCTAATACCACTTAAACACTTTTCGACTGTGTTACTGTCGGCCCCTTTGTCAAAATACAAAATCTGAACTCGTCTTTGTAGAAATCGTTATTGGGCACCTTTTACTGGTAGGTTTCTAGCTTAACTGCATTTCATTGAATGATGATGTTAACAGTAACGTGTTCACAATCATTAACTGCTTCATAATTGCTCAGTTAACCACAGAACTGACGAAACTGACCTTGTCAGAGATTTGAGCTTATTCTCAAAAGTAAAAGCCTCTGCCAACAGTCAGAGTTATCCAAAAATAAACATCTCACAGTGCATTGAGAAAATTAACATACATAAATACTTAATAATTGTGATTTTACCAAGAATTTGTTCTTTTGACATTTTATCCTTGATTCAACTAGATATCGTCACTTTGTGTCTACCTTTTATTCAGGTTTATCTTCATACAAAAATGTAAGACAATACATATATGTAGTTTTGTCTGTCTCCATCTGCATATAAATGGCTCACATTATTTAATCTAGAAGCTGCGTATGTGCAGACTGGAATTTTGTGCATAATCAACGTCAGTAGACCAAACATTTCTGTTTGTACAGCCATTAGTTTTATTCCTTTTGTTTTCATGTCACTACGATTTTCTTGGAATATTGTTCTCATATTCAGTCATAAACGGAAAAGGATGCCAATCCATTAGCATTAACAATTTATTAATAGTTTTGATGCTGGCATGCAAATTAGGTTAAATATGGCGTGCGTAGAATTAGGAATTGTCCTACTGTATAAAATGTTTATATTCAAACAATTAGTAATTGGATACATTAAATTGAAGGCTACAAAAGGTATTGCATACAATATTTATATTACTGACGTGTAGATGGGCTGACAACATCAACGCTGACGCAAGTGTAAGTTAAGCTAAAAGACTAGATTAGATAAAGTGAATTTTCATTGAACAAATTTTAGATTCATGAATTGTTTATGATACTGCCAGTAGATTTTCCAGTTTTCCCATCGACAGCTTTTATTCCAATTCACGTAGAGCATTCTAACAAAGTCGTGATCATCTATTAGTGTCTTTTTTCATTTTGGAAGAATCTGATGTAACCTCCACACAGAATAACATACTATTATTTCTGTTAGAACGTTGAAGAGAAAATCAAAACAATCTGAACCTGGGTTTACACAAAATATATTTCATACTAGCGTTAAAAGGACTTGCGTTACACGTGGTTATGATTATGCAGCATACGTTTGGGCAAAAATCTTTATTTATAATAATTTTAGTATCCTATAGTGTATGAGCCCAAGTCAAATCATCTGTTTATTCCATTTTTCTAAATGCATTCGTACAATTTAAGGTTTGAAGTGCATGTCATCCTCGAATATCTTTCAACAACAAGAATTTGAAATGCGGGGTCTTCAAACAACATTGAAGCAGATTTTCCACGTCATCCTGACATACCTTCAGCACGGTTCCTTGCCCTAGATCGTGAAAAAAGCTCTCGCTTTGCCAGGCTTTGTTTGTTTGGTTTGTTCTATACCCCCACGTGTCTGGTAGCGCGATTCACGCTGATTGGTCTATTGCATTAACAAAGGCTAAATAGAAGAATATTTTGACATTTACACGGTCCTCACACCATACCTGTCATCTACGTCATGTGAAAAAAATTAATTAAAAGTGCCCTTATCAATTAAAATACACGATTCTTTCTAAATTTGGATGTGAAAACATTATCCTAGCAAGATTTTGACAAGATTTTTGTTATTAGAAAATTGCCAGCGGTGCTTTTCAGGCCATCTATATCTTTTAGAAACTTAAATCCGGAACGATACAATGTGTGCGTGTGAGTGTGTTTGAGTATCTTATACATATTAAGAGAAACAAAAATCAATACAAAGAGACTTTTATCTTCCCTTTTTTTAGTATATTCTCCTGAAATCAGAAGCACAATAAAATTTCACATATCACAAAAGTATATTTACTTCTTTCTTTCACTGCCTGTCTCTTTTTTTTTACATTTTTCACTGGCATGAGTTCTTCCTCTTTTCCGTTTCCTCTATTTGTCTTGCCTTGTTGAATTTCTTGACGGGTATGGGTTCCTCTTCCGTTTCGGTTCTGAAATGCACACCTCGTTCTCCTTGTTATCTTTTTTCTTAGGGCAATCTGAAGACTAATACCTTTTTCTTTCACGTTTATTTGTGTCTCTCTTTTTTTCCGGTGTTAGTATAGATTCCTTTTCTCTTGACGTTGTGGACACTCTTTAACACAATGTCCTTTCTCTTGACATACAAAGGAAGTATGTTGGCTTTAATCTCAAGGGGAGTAGTCTGCAGTCGTTTTGGAAGCGTTCATCTTTGACGAGGAGGGGTGATCTGTTTGACTCTTCGGTGTTCACAGAATGAAAGCTGATTGAATATATTCTCATACGGTTGGAAGCTCTATATATAGGGAAAGGGCGTACACCATCAAATCAAATTTCAAATGAAGATGAAACTATCACACCTTCCTGAGAAGAAACGAGAAGAAGCCAAGAGACGACGACGAATTTCAGTGTCAATTCATATGATAAGTGAATTGTTAGCACAAAATTTTGAAGATGACATGAGTGAGTCTCAATCAGTACCATCTACCTCTCCACCACCATACCAAGAGAGTAAGATCAGCTAAGAAAGAAAATCGATCAGTAGCTCTTGAAGCTTATTTTCATATTCGAGAGACCCATCTTAGAAAACGACGGGTTTCAGTACAGACTTACGGAAATCGCTATTATATGCATTGGAGCAACAATGTCAAGCTAAAGATTATTAATCAATTACAACAGTTTGAAGTCTCCTATCTGGATCGAGTTTAGTACACCGGCAGAATTAACATCTTAGAAACTTATCGACAAGATTCAACATGTTCAACAATCGAATGACAAGTTCGACATGGGCGATGAAAATCACTCCTCACATCACAAATATTTCGAACTCGCAGTATAAAATGCAGTATCGTTCCGATTAATAACAACCAAGATAAAATGTGCGTAGTACGTGCTATCGTAGAGACTCGAACTTATGCCGAAATTAACGATACAGTGGAACAGAAACGATCAAAGAATAGCATTAAACAGTAGGATAAAGGTAAACAACTAACAGAAGTAGAACTCCTTTTGCAGCAAGAAGGCATCGTTAAAGAGACCGTGCGAAGAAATTCTGAAATGCACAAACTTCAAGAAGTGTTGGCGCCTTGTAATACGTTGAAAATATTCTCTCAAGACGGTCACGGAACTCTCGTGTGTTGAGGACAAGGTTTCCCAAACGGAAAATACATTTATATGTATCATCAACAAGAATATTTTTTTGATGTCATTACTATGATGACAGGATTTCTCGGATACATTATTGTTGTGAGAAATGTATCCAATGATTTTATAAATCGGGAGAAATACATGTACTGGAGAGAGAGAGAGAGAGAGAGAGAGAGAGAGAGAGAGAGAGAGAGAGAGAGAGAGAGAGAGAGAGAGATGTCGTGGGTGTTTAATCTCCAGACACTGCATTCTTGAAGGAAATAAAGAATTCACTACTCTATTTGCAAGCAAATCTTTGCTACTCCATCCTGTTGCGGACAACATTGCACGAAACATTCACAACAAAATAAATGTGTTTGAGAATTATTGAGATTGTGTTCCACTTGTGGACGTCTTGTTCGAACGAATAATCATGTACATTTTATGACTGTGTTGTGGAAAAGTTCGTCAATTTTTTTTTATTTTCGCCACCCTTTTGCTGTTGGTGATTGCTGGACCTAGTGGTTCAGACAAAACTGAATTTGATAAACGTTTGATCGGGCACAAATCACCATTGTTCGATCGTCCTCCTCAGTGTATCGTGTGGTGTTACAAAGAGTGGCACCCGGTGTAATGACGTTAATACATCCCCGTAGAATAGTGACCACCCCTTCCCGGTAGAAATTTTATATAGAAAAATGACCCCCGGTCATTGATCTATATAGAATAACGACCCCCCAGGTACAAAATACTGACCTCATGCATATAATTTTGACTTGCAAGGAGTTATTTTTTAAATATGTTTTAGATTTATAAGTATGAAGAAAAATTAATAACATTGTTTATTTTTACCTGCAATGACCTATCATCTCGTAAAAAGTTTTTTTTTCTTTCTAAAATTAAAATTAAAACATTTAAAGCATTCTGTGTAACATATGGCCAGGCAAAATGTTCTACTGTCTCCACTTATAACTCCATATGGCCTTTGGTTGGTTGAATTATGTTTTAGATCATTTGCATCACATTTTAGGCTATATGTACATAAAGTTGTTTTTTTTTTTTGGTGGTAGAGGCAAATCATCCACTTTTTCCGGGGCAGAACCAATACTGTATACCTCCAGCCATCCGTAAGAATCAACACTTTTCACTTACAAGACGAGATCCCAGTGGGATTCGAACCCGCTGCGGTGAGAGGCAAAAAGGTTTTAAACACAATCACGGTAATTCTTCTGTCAGTTTCTTCTTCTTCTTCTTGCCTTTTCATTCTCCACTAATTTGTTGAGAAGAAATTGTCGATCCCTCGATGTCGCTCCGTGATATTTACAAACTACTACAAGGAAAAGATGAGCATCATCATCAAAGACATCTAAATGCATTAAGTCAAGGACAGATTGCATACTCTACAGCGGCATCATCAATAAAACTTCCAGAGTATTTTAATCAAACTTCAAGGGTGTTTTATTTCAAGGCTAACGTTGACCCTGCGTTGTCGGTTAGATCAAAACGTTGTGAGCTATATGAGGGCGTCTGTTTTTCCCCCCATTTGGAACCTCAATCATAGATTAAAATATTATCACGTATATGCCTTCGTTGAGAATAGTAAATAGCCTCTGGCTTAAAAGAATAAAGATAATAAAGGCACTACTAAAGGAAATGCGGCGCATTTTAAATAGAAAATAATCAACTTATGTATAGGGACAAGAAATATGCACTTAAAGTAATACAAATGAAGGACGTAAAACAGTGCTTTGCGTACACATCCAGGAACATGGAGGACATCTAGGAGTGCTGAAAACGTGAGGATTTAGTTTTTAACATTTTCAATTTATGAACAGAAAAGCTGAGCTTGGGTATTTACGTGATGTCTTTTTCAAATTCTACATCATATTATAGTTAATGGATTGAGTTTTCAGTTTAACAGTGCATCAATAAAATATGCTATACTGTTACCCTTATTTGCTCACATGAGCACTAAGCGCTCAGTGGTTAACTATTTTGATAACTCGTCGCCCGTTGTCGTCAATGTTTAGCTTCAAAAGACATCTCTTCTGAAACTGCTTAGGCAATCGCTGAAACAAAGGTTCTCTATTAAGTTAGTGCAAATCATGAATTCTGTGATGCCAACGGAAAAAAAAAATACAAAACCCTCTGGAAATGCTGGTCAGATTTCGAAATAATTTCGCAGAATGATGCTCCTGTGATCATCTATCAGGTTTCTTCAAACCGTCAGAAAATATGGTTGCCGGTAATAGGGCTTGTTTTTTTTTTTTTTCTTCTTATATAAGCATATACGCACAACTTTAAAAATCTTCTCTGAAACTACTTGTTCAGATTTAAAATAATTTCTCAGAATTAATGTTTGTGTGATCCTCTGTCAAGTTTGTTCAAACCTGACTTGATTCGTTAAACAAAAATGGCCATCAGGGGTGTGTCTTATTTTCCTTATATGTTATACAGAACATTTCAACTAACGAGGCCGCGTGTGTCTTCCTGTGATTCCTATGTATTCTCTCTCTCTCTCTCTCACTGGGGCATCTCTTAATAACCTATAATGTGTTGATCAGCCGTTAAACAGCATTCAACATCATCTTTAATATCCAAGATTTATCTAGTGTAACTTGATCTAGAAAATCAATGTTTTACTAGAAGTGAAATTCCCTACAACCATTGTCAGAAGTGTTATTTTGACCGTGGCTAATGTATTAACAGCTATCCCGCAATAGTGTATTAATGAACTAAAGTAAACACGTTATACGTTATGACCACACAAACTTGTTGGGAAATCTATCTAAAAATAGAACGAAAAGTTCTCAGTCTGAATTTTCAGCCATTACCAAATTTTCATTGGCTGACGGGCGCACGGAACAAAAGGAGAATATGAAAACATAAATTTGAATCCGTTTTCTCGATAATGGTCGTATTTTAATTACAAGTAGTAAAATATAGAAATCGTATATGTTAGTGTGTTATATTTATATGAATTTGAATATCACTTAAATAGTGATAATATATGTAACTATATTTACATACATATCTCCTTAATATAGGCCCGATTTCTGTGTGTGCTATATATTTACATGAACAGTGTCAGTAAATCTACCATTAGGTCTTTTTCACTCACAGCATTGTGACTCACACAACTAAGTGCGACCGTGGCTCGCTATTACACTGCTTTTTTAAAGATGTGTTACGCTGATAATTTATTTTAAACTTAAAAGGATCAGTATCATAGGGTTAGTCCCCAATCTAAGTTTTTATATATCATGAAAATTGTATATTGGTCTGAGATTCTTCTGCATGTTTGTTTCAATTCCCATTTGTGGAATTGATATCAATCGATTCTGATTAATCTACACTTCCTTCCATTGACGATTATTAATACAAAACTTATAACGTATCGATATTTGTTAGAGGAACAAATAAAATGAAACGCATAGATTTGAGACCTATCTCGTAAAGGAAACACAAAATTGAACCCCCTCTCAGCAAAAGGGTGTATCATAAACTGCATTTTCCAGTTACTCGTAAATTTCATATTCGCAATGCATGATCAATTTCCAGATCCATAGTCGTGTCCATACAAATTGGTTAATCCCATTTATGCATAATTTGCTATCCACCGGAAAGGTTTTGTACTATTATCATTTTTCGAAATTCACAGACAGTTTACCTACCAAAGTGCCCTATTTTCAATAACAAACCACATCGATAGTTGCCTCATCATACATTTCAAAGTGTATTCAAGCAGTTGAGTGAAATATGAACATAAAGTCTTAAAAATTGAAAACACTTGCGCCACACAATTTTCCAAATAGAAATATTCCATCCCGAATTTTCAGCGGACCTAACGATTATTCCGCAAAGGCTCAGCAAATTGCACTTACAAGAATATCTGTAATTTGATTAGATTATTTCAAAATGTACTTAAAATGCCTTTGAGAGATACAGCATTTTATGGAAAACGTAACGTGCTTTGATGTTTACAGCGTTATTTTGCAACCCAATTATACCATTTGAACGTGACAGCTCTAAGGCATGTGAATATGCTAGTGTTTTCGTGTCGCCTGCATAGCATGGCAGGCACATAGGGATCACTTTTTCAGGGGTAGTCGTTGACGTCATTCTTTTTGTTTCCTATCCAGAACTTTTACACTGCTCGGCCCAGTGTCCTCAAGCTTCAAATGAGCACTGATCATAATCATTAGATTTGGTTTCTGATTAACAACTTTTGAACAGCTGGCTCCACGATCTTCAAACTTTGTGGCAATATTGTTCATGGTCAGCAGGTGACCGCTTATGATTTTGGGGTCAGTCGGTCAACGGTCAATGTCACGGTGACCAAGATTTGAAAAACGATTTCAATTTAATAACGTTTGAGGGACTGGGTCCACTGTCCTCAAATTTTGAAGGGACCCTGGCCGTGACCATTAGATGACCATATTGATTTTGGGGTCAAGGTCACAGTGAACTTGAGTAGGACAGTTGTTTCGGATCAATAACTTTTGAATGGCATGGCCCAAGGTCCTCAACCTTAGTAGGGACCTTGGCTATGGTCAGTTTCTGACTCATATTGATGTTGGGGTGAGTAATTCAAGGGTCAAGGTCACGGTGAAAAACTGGTTTAACTTTATCAATTTCTATCAAACCTCAGAAAACAGGAAATGGAATATTTTGACAGAACGATATTACGATTGCTTCTAGGGAACACCGTATTAATGCATCAAGTGTTGAGGAGCAGGAAAATCATGGGTAATTTTAGTAAAAATGATATAAACATTGCTGCTGGTTAAAAAGTATGTCGAAGGAGTTTTACTACCGTTAATGTGCAACTACCATTAACTTTTATTCACAACAGGCAAACGAGTCTAAGTAAGGCTTCATGGAAATGGCTCTGTTTCTTACACGTAATTGCTTTTGTTTTTCACATACACCAATTGAATGTGAATTTGTTTCTTATATCTGTCTAAATCTTTTCTAAAACTACTCACAATTAACTGAAAATTTACTCAAGTACGCGTGAAAAGATATTAATACGGACCTCTCCTAATTAAAGGGCTGCATCAGGCTGTGGAGCTACACTTGTTTAAAACATTCAAGCTATGAAATGACAAATTTTAAACCATGAAATGGTATAACGAAATAGATGGAACATTAACAGTTGCCTATAATACAGTGTAATAATTAATAATTACAAATTACAAAAAGTCTTATCAGGCCATAGAGAAATCCCCAAGTTAAAATTAACTGTCAGGCAGGCACTTCGGAGATATCTTAACATGACGCAAGCGTTGCAATACAAACCGCCGAGTTTAAAGTAGCTAACCCTAACGCGTAACCATAGTTACAAAATATTTTCTTGAGTCTTTTATTTCATATGCTCAGTGCAGTTGTTTCGGTGGTTTATGGCTCAATTTAGTTTATTTTTATCAATTTGATACAGTAATAATGTATTTTAACAATTCCCAAAATTCTGTTGTAGCCGATTCCAGAAAAACAGCAGAGATCGTCCTTTGGTCGTTTACAAGATTTGTGGCTAACCATGGTTGTCCCAACTTGCTGATTACTTGATGAAGAAAGGACTTTTGTAACACTCTCAATGATAGATGACGTAAACAGATGGGGATCGAACATATAATGACTTTAGCTTATCATCCCCAAACAGGTGGCCAAACAGAAAGGTTTAACCGGACTCTGTGTGCAACGTATTGCGAGCAGAGAAAAGCACTCTTCCTCTGAAAATAAGAAAATCACAAGATGAGGATTGTACATGACTTAAGACTGATGATGTTCCGAAATCGTTTTATTTTTTTAACCTTGTTGATGAGCCTTGGAATATGAACACATGAAAAATATTTCGTGAAAATGTAAAAAAATAAAAAATGCCTCTGCAACAGGCTCAGCGAAGTATATGACATTGATTGCAAAACGAATCGTAAGTATATCCATGAGAGGGGAAGGAAATTGTTTGTTCGGAACATTCACTTGCCTGGTGTTCGGGGTTCAAATGTTCCAAGCATTGTCAGAAAGGGAATCATGGAATTTATGAAATAGACTGAAATATTATGTTTCAAGTTTTGCCAAAACCAATGAATGGCTTTTTAAAAAGTTCCTATATGCAGGACGAGGGTATTTGGGGTACCGATCTGGAAATACTTGCATTTGCTACACAAACACGTCCGTCTACATTTATTGTTGCTACGGGCAGGAGCGTGGAGCCAATGCCTACAAGTGTTTAGCCAATAAACCGAGAATTCCACCCAACGATAAAGCGGTGTTCATCAAGAATATAAATGACCACTTCGACCCAGTCTTATATGTTGAGGTTGAGGAATACTCTATGCCACCTTACAAGCGTATTGCGGAAATTTGTAACTCGAGAATACCACAAGTACTTGTCTAAAAAGACACTTCGTGCGTCCCTTGTTAATAACAGCCGTGATGCAGAAAAGCTGCGACAGAGACAGGTGGATATCGACATGGTCTACGTAAAACAGTACACCACTGTAGGATATAACGTTAAAGACTTGTAGAATATGGGAGGATATTGAGAAAAACTTAATTAGTAGCCTATCCAAGTATGCAACAGTGTGTGTGCATAATTTTTTAACAAGGCTATAAATGAAAATGTTCCTATCGTTTAGTTGACATTTTTGAAAATCTATGTTGTCGAGTACTTATTGGACTTGGACATGTACATCTCATCAATCTTTCTGTTGATATTTTCAATAAATCAGTATAGAGGTTTATTTAGATATGCATAAATGCATTCGGATATGTTTGTTGGAAAACTGCCTTCAAAATTGGAAAGTAATGATAATAGTGGAAAGGTCATTTGTTTCATTAAAATGCAGCCCCCCCCCATAATATATACATTTATTTCTATAATTTCGATATACTAACACTATTTAAAATTCACTTTCATGAATTGATAAGTTTTTGGATGTGGTAACTATTTTGTCAAAATTTTGACGCTGTCGTAAAATTTAATTCTTGCTGTTTTTAACAGTATGTATGTCGAACTTTAGGTAAAAAACAGGATAATTAAATTCGAGCCATTAACACATTAGTTAGTTCCGCAAAGACGTCGTTTCAAATACGGGCGTAATTTTATAAGTTTACGACTTCATTTCATAAGATGACGCCGATCAAAAAGGTCCACGTGTCTTAAAAACAAACAAGTCATTACCATAATCACCAAAATCTCCTGCTACTACACGATATCGACAAATCTGAATAATTAAACTTGATACCTTGTTTACAAGGATTATCGTGCTGCCTTAAGGCGTTGTGCATCAGCCAGCCTGTTCGTTTGTCCGCGATTCCTCATTCATTTTTAGCTCTACTGGCTTTGATAATAGGGCTTATGCAATGGGATGTTGTCCTCGTCCGTACGTCCGTTAACTTGTTGATGTCAACACTCTACTATGTTCCGATGTTGACCAAACTTGGCCCGAGTCTTAATATTTATGAAAGCTCGGACGAGTTCGAAAACCACTAGGATAATAAATATCAGGGTCCTTGTTATCAAAGAACTTAAGATAATTTTTGATCAAAAGTTAATTTTTTAAATGCTTTACTGTGAATTGCGCTTTACAAATAAACGGGATTTCATTGTATTGACTTATAGATAAGCTATTTCTGCACAACCTGTATAAATCGTTGCATACAGTGAATGCTTAGGTGGATCACAGAGGACGATTATAAAATTTGACTAACGATCAAAATCATCCTAAGATGTTTAATAAAACGGAGGACTCTGTGTGAAGGGCACGTTTCGCGGAGCATCCGTAAGTTCGACTGATTTTCTTGCTGTTGTTTTTTTTTTTTTTGGCCTGGTGACCTATATTTAATGAAATTGATCATTATCAGTAAGATTCAAGCTGACATCAAAAGGCCACTTGAAACAAAATTAGACAAAACTAATTTGTTACTGTCTTGAACATGAACAATGATTTCCTTTCAATTCACCTGCCGACCTACTTTATAAGTCAGAATAGATTACCAGTTTATATGAAGAAACAATGCGATAACATCACAATAATGTTTCTCCGGGCCAGACTTGAACAGAATCTGAGTTTTAAAAACGGTCCATACAATGCTACAAATGACAATTTTAAAGGGGGGCATAACTGGTAAATATAAACGGATATGGTAGGTTCAAGAAATGAACATTATACACTGAGTCCATTGTTAAGATAATGGGCTATACACAACGTTTTTTATGGTTCACAATTCTCTGGGGGTCGATTTACTTCATCACACCAGCATACCGTGACAGCTGTCAAACATGTTATTAAAGGATTATAAATATAATTATATTCGCATTATTCACCATTAATTTGTGACAGATACAACCTTTTTGTAAACAAGATAATTTTTTTAAAACCGTGTCGTCATGAATAATGAAAACAAGCTGTTAACATCAGTAAAGTCGTAACAAGATTTCTCGGGAATATCCGTAGATTCCTTATTGACGGAAACTACCGACGTACTGGACTGATAAAGTGAAAACATATAGTGGTAAGTACCACCTGAAAAAAATACCGCGGTAAACCTGTATACCGGTAAAACAACGCAACTCTAATTAATAATAATAATAATAATAATAATAATAATAATAATAATAATAATTATTATTATTATTATTATTATTATTATTATTATTATTATTATTATTATTATGCGTGCAAACTGCTCAGATGGCGCGTAAATTTCGACTGGAGTCCCAAATCCTGTAGTGACCGTGCGCAGAAAATCGCTATATGAAATCAAGAGCAATAGCTTCCAAGAACGGAGTAAATGGAGAATACCAGACAGGTCTTGTCGAGGCCATACTTCCTAAGTTTAACTGTATCTACTAGTTGATCTAAGACTTCTGATCGAAACACCACACGGGCTATTTTCTCCTCATTATTCACCCCGCAACCAAAGCCCAAAACTTAAACAATGTTTTAATTATTATACAGAAAAATATTCATTTCAAATATTTCGGACAAGACAATAAAAAAATTGTATATTAACAATATTGACTAAATCATCGCGCTTATTATCTTCAAGGAAATGAACTCGCACAGGTAAAGTGATAGACGCTGTTCAAGGAAAGCAATCATCAGTCATAGCAACAGGACGTATCAGACTTCCTAGGGATCCATCAAAATAAAGCGGTTGTCGTGCACGTGTTCTTGACTTCTCCTCAATTTCAAAGAATGAAGCACATCTGAATCTATCAAAAAGGGAAGGAAACTAAGGAAATAAACATCAACACACGTACTCGCCAAATGTTTAATAGATTGTTGGTCATATATGTGCAAAACTATGATATGTAGGAAATTCACGTGGCTGGGGAATACATTATTGAAAGATAGAAAAATGCCAATTTGTTAAATGAGGTTCAGAAATAAAATCATCAAGCGTTGTCTGTTGTTATATATATATTTAATTTGCACTGTGTGTTAGATAGTTTCTTTTTTAATTTTTGTTATTTCATTATATGCTGCTGCAATGTAACATTGTATCTTGGACTTAACCATGTCCAAAATTAAGTTTATTTTCTACTTGACCAGAATTATTGATTTTTTAAACTTATATTCTGTAAACAACTAATACAAAGCTAAAATATTCTCTATGTGTATGGGTTTAATATCAGGATCATTATTAATATATGTTTATTTGTGTCTGGGACTAGGTTATTGGAATTTCCCTACAATTTACCTAGTGTACCTGACATTGTCCGGGTTTAATATTATAATTTAGTAACAAACTTTCTAATAATAACTAACACTTTATTTTGTAAACATTAAGAACTTTCTGAAAGGTTATTTTCCATTAGGTATTTTTTTTAAAAATAGAAAATGTTAATTGTGACCTGAGGTCAAGTAGAGGTTTATATAATCTTGTCACTGGAAAGATTATTCATTCATGGTTTGAGATCTAGCAGAATCAATTTGTATTATTGTTGTGGCCAGACGTTCATTTGGGCTGGAATTTATTTATTCAAATTATTCAAGTGATTTTTCTCTGGAAATACAAAAGTGCTCTGATAACATTCTTGGAAATAAAGACTTGGATTTATAGTGATATACAAACACAAGGATTTATTCTCGGGTTGTATTATTGTGATCAAACAAAAACTGTTAGCACATCAGCATTATACAGATAATCACAGACACATCAACATTTTCAGCGTTGGACTTTAATTGGATTTCCACTGAAGCCTATTCAGAAATTTAAATTATTAGGACTTGTGTCTGTAATTCTATGATTATTTTGGGATTTAATTCGCAATGTGGTCAGTTCTTTTTTTCATTTTCACTTTGTATTCTAGGGAAATAAATTATTTGTTGAATTTTACAAAGCTTTTTGCTTTTCACTTTTTTCTGTTACTTATTTTAAGAGCATAGATTTGTAACAATGTACAGAAAAAATAAATGCATTTAAAACAGATGTTGAGCCATGCCAGAAAGTGTACTCAAAGCTGTTGGAATGCTTAACTCTTTATATATATATATATATATATATATATATATATATATATATATATATACAGCCCGTCCAAAATAGGAGAATCTCACAGGTACATGTGCACCTGTAAGCAAGTTTTCAAATATACTCCAGAGAGATATTGAGCTGTCGCGTTGGGAGAAATTACGAAACAAAACTAAGTAGGGTTAACGTATCGGAACCTTGGCTAGCGAAGATGACCATGAGATAATATTTTGTCTAACTGATTTATTGTATAATCGCAACTTTCTTTCCGATTTTAATATGATTAATTTTATTCACTTAGGTCACGTCTTTCCCAAATACACTTCTTTCCCAGCATCCCGTCTTTGTTTAATGTTGCATCATCGGTTAATATACATGTCGCCAGTCATTTCCGACTACTCACGTGATTCTGATAGTACTTTTTTGTTTGCAATCGTGCTAAAAAAAATGAAATTATTCACACAGTAATCAGCTGAATTGGAATTTTAAAAGGGTTTGCATTTTTACATGATTTACAGTAAATCTTGTATGAACAGTGTATATTTTATTCTTGGGAAAAGGGGGGCGGGGAGGTGTGGACGGGTGGCCGAGTGGTCTAATCCGCTCGCCTTTACCCATCACAGCTATTTCGCCTTTGTGCGCGTGGATTTGAGTCGCGGGGAAGGCCAAAGCGGGCATGTGAGAAAGATTGCCAGTAGCTTCCCGTGGGTCGGAGGTTCTATCTGGGCTTTTCCCTGGTTCTTCCTTCACCCACACCCAATCGGAGGGGTGTGTGTGATATGGCCCGGGCATCAGTCCCTAATGAGACCATCGAAAACCCTTTTAAATAAACAATTCTGAAACTAATAAATATACTTCGTTGTGCACTTAATTATCTTTTAAATCTTTATATCGAAACTATATGTGCTTGCTTTGGCATTCCAAATTTCAATACAACAGGGCCTAGGGGTCTCAAATTCTCTGGTGACACCGGACCTCTCTCAACCTTTGCCTCCACCAATTGTACTGGTCGCCATGTATAGCCCGTCGTAGCTGAAAAATGACGTTAAGCCCTAAAACAACACCAACAACATATTTTTAAACAATTTGATCTTGGTGATAACACCTCTCCAATCGTCATTGTCCCCTCCCCCCGCCGCATGTCAGTAAAGGCGAGAAGTGGAGTCAACCTTTTTGCCCAGGGAAGCGTCCAGATTAGAACATATCCACTTAAAACAAAGCCAAAGCCAGCAAACACTAGCTTTTGTACGACTTTTTACCAAACTAATTAATTGCAAGTTCATCAAACTGACCAGTCGTATCGCTTCCAGTGCATGACGTGCGCGGGAACAAACATCCTATTATTATTATTATTATTATTATTATTATTATTATCATGATTATTATTCCTTATTTCCTCCAGTGTATTATTTGCACACTTGGAGACTGCCAGAATACTCGCCGCAAGTGAAATTTGTGCTGATATTCACTTCTAAATAGTATTAAACACACTATATTTATGTCTAATTAACTGTTTTAGATCTAGAAATGTGAAGAATTGGCTTTATATTACCCATGCCATTTCCTATAGATGTAATTCATCTGTTTGGAGTCTGACATAGTGCTCTACATCCCAAACCACAGTATCATTTGCAACAAAAAGTGTGATTGTGTATTACAGGCTGGTCATTTATGCATAGCAGGAACAGAATAGAGCCTACGACGGAGACTTGCGAAATCTCACATATAAAGGATAACTCATTGGATGAGACCAAGAGCAATAATTTGAGTGTTACTTTTAAAGATGGTTTTGATCCAGCTTAGGGTATTGCCCTGTAAACCATGTCGATCGAGTCTGACAAGGAGCTTATTGTGAATAATTTATCAATGCTTTACTGAAATTACGAAGATATGATGTTTGATATCAATGGTTTTCCACTGACTAGAATAATTACGTCTAACAGGAGATTTTCTCTCAAGATCTGCATCAGAAGTCATATAGGATATGTTGGGACATAGAGTGTCTGACTAGGTGTGGGGCAATTAGATGTACTATCAACTTGCAAAGTGGAGTGTGCGTGAAATATTCCTTTAGTTAGATGGCCAATTTAATCTCCATTCCCGTTGATAGTACATCTAATTGCCCCATGCCTAGTCAGATACTGTAAGTCCCGACATATCCCGTTTCCTCATTTCAGACCAACGCTTTGACTTGACCATTTTAATATACCGTTGGATGAGTAGTTTCCGGTTAATTCAGTGTCATGGTGATTGGATTATCTTTTCTCTTAGTTATTTTAATATAATATTCTCTGATAAGTTCCATTTCAGTTTTGTAATATTTTAATTATTATTATTATATGTTTAATTTTTATATATTTTTCAGAGGGTTTTATAGTCTCTGCTGAAATCCATGTCTGTTTCGTAATGGGAGTATTTGTTTTCTCGGCTACTTTAATATAATGCTTTGCATTTTTGCTGTCTCCGCTAAAGTCCGTGTTAGTTTCGCTGTTATAGTACTACTTTCAGTCTCTGTCACTGACCGCCATCTTTGGTCAGTAAGGATGTGTGTTGGTCAGTTTGTATTGGTGTTGCTCAGTATGTGTGGGTGCTGGTCAGTTCATGTGGGTGTTTGCCAGTTGGTATTGGTGTTGGACGGTAATTTTGAGTGATGTTCAGTATCCAACAGACTCCATCAAGGGAATTATCAGTGGGTTGTTTCATTCTTGCGAGGATGAGAGAGGCATTAGCGTTCGATACCATTTTAACAATGAAAGATAACTCCCAGGATTGCTGACACAATTATGGTTTATTAAATCAAAACAACATTCTACGTCTAAAACATCTTATGAAAACAAAGAAATTTATTCTGCTGAAGCAAAAATAAAACTCAATGACCACATGCTTTATATTTCAGATGAATTTCTCTATTTAAAATATCATAAAATTCTGAAAATTATTAAGTACTCATTTAAGCAAAACGTAGTCAATATGTACTTGAGTTGTAGTAGGAAATTAATATTTAAATAAAATACTCCAATCGTTGTGCATTAATTTTAAATAAATACAAAGTGTCGAATGTTAGACCGTAAATACCGAAAAATCACGGTTTAAATTTGTCAAAGAATAAAGAATTTCCAAATAAATCATTGTAGAGGACGTAGCTGGCATCGACATCGTTTACAACCCACCCAACCCTCCAACCTTAATGTTATAATCACAAATAATATTGACAAATTTATAAGATTATATTCCTAACATTTCTATATATTCCTTAATACTAGATATACATTTCCAACAAAGGTACAACAATCCGTGACACACTCTATTTAAAATTTCACATATAAAGAATAACCCAGGGTTACATTTAACAATTTAATTTAATATAAATAAATATAAATAAATATAAATTTGAAACAATGTCTACAATGCTTTCAAAAACTATCATTATTATGCTGACATAGTATATAAGAAAATAATTTTAAAATTTACAAAGAACAAAGTGGCACAATTTAGAATTTACAAAGAATACAATAATGTCATACCTGTAAGAGAACTCTTGGGTTGCAGACACAATATTGCTTGGGTTGCAGACACAATATTGCTTGGGTTGCAGACACAATATTGCTTGGGTTGCCACCTAAGAGTCGCTTTTATACAGTTATCTGATTGTTATGTGCCGAACTTTGCCGAAAATGGACATAACAAAGGGATGACAAATGAAACCCTTGGAAAAGAAAAGATTTTATCAAAACATTTCTTAGTCTACATGTAGGAAAAATACCGCCTATCAAAAGACAGGCCATGTTACTGTTACGGTACGTGTTTGAGGTTATCAGTATAAACAGTATAAATTCGTCTCACTGAAATCGTGTATGTTAGCACGTTTCATCTGCCCGTAAGTGATTAAACAGAAGAAAAAGAAATAGAGTCCGCTAACTAATATTGATATTAATAGATGTTATATGTCCCAAAATGACATAAAAGCGGGAAAGACGGATCTCTCTCTCTCTCTCTCTCTCTCTCTCTCTCTCAATACCTACTCATCTGCAATGAGGTGATCGACGGACATGAATTTCTGAAGCAACAAGAACAATTAATATGCTCACCAGAATTATGTAGACTGTCATGAAATTCGTTTGCATTCACATCGATCAGGTAACGCTGGTGATAACTTAGCGAAGGTAACATCATATTAGCAAGCACTGTACAGTAGCAGACGTGTCTCGTGAATAATATATTTGTAATGAAATCCCGTAATATCAATCAAATACGACAGATTTCAGCAGGAACTCCCCGTTGCATTTTCACTACGTACATTTAACATGGACTAGGACATTTTAACCTTGGAAAATATAAGAATGTAACTCGATGTTGGACGTTCGTCTGCTATGAACGCTGGACAAGATAACAGCGAAACTCAGTTACCCATTGCTATTTATAGGCAAAGGACATGTGATGTAAATAACCAACAACACTGCACAGCGCTCGCTGAGCAAAACGAGTGCAAATAGGGATTAATGTGTACTGTCAGCTAGTGCACGAGAAAATAATAGCTACCAAAATACCCCAATAGATGTCCTATAAGTATATTATACATTTTACCATATACAAAGCTCTCCTTGCGTCTATGAAACAGTAAATAGTGATCTCAAAATTTAAAATTCAGTTGGTACCAGAGTTAAGTTCATTACATAAAACAAATGTTCATAGAATCAATTGTTTCCCGTTATCAAGGCAAATGTTCTCTTATTTGTCCTCTGCATGTATATTTTTGTAACCAGTTTTAATTAGATACTAATCCATATTTCCTTACACTGATCTCGGGTATAATTACATCTGTTTTATTCTATATCATGCAGTCGGATAAAGATTCCTAACCGACATGCTCATTATATACAGTCTGTACTTGCTTATAAGTCTAGTGCAACTGCAGATCATGCCGACCCATATCTGCTGTCGGATCATGTGTGAGCTGATCTGGTTATATGCAGTTTGTTAGGAGTAATCAGTGGAACAAATAACATAGGACCTTCTCTTTCGGCGTATTATGCAACGTTTGCCTTTGGAATCGTCTTATTAGTGAGTACACATGGTACGCAGGAGAGATTTTTTTTTTGTACTCCTATTTTTAGACGGCGAAATAGTCGTTTAACATTTTGCTTTTAACAGACTTCATAGTCTATTAGTCAGATATAAGTTTCAAGTGACTGTTATGCACGAAAGAATAGAATAGGACGAAAAACCATATGAACGTTTCTTTATATTTTCGCCATGTTTCAGAAAAATTTCAATAACCTACAACATCTCGATTCAAGAGTACAATAGTTTGTTCGGCCCATTAGACCGCTCCGGTGGCCTAAGTAGTTAGAGCGTCCGCCTCAGCCGAGTCATACCAAAGACTTATAAAAATCGTACTAGCAGCTGCCTCGCTTGGCGCTCAGCGTTAAGAGGTTAATCTTACGACTGGTTATGTAACATTATCATGAAATATATTGCGACAACACGACATAAAAAGTATGATAATATTTTAATTTAAATTTAACAACATGGCAACGACAATGATCTGAATTAGCAAAGGTCAATGAAGACGTTGCCTCTTTTAATTTGCCTTAATGTCCATTTCCTACATTTCCAAACGTATAGCTATTGTTTTGGATAAATGTATCTTGCACACCATTATTAGAGATTAATGAAATAATTATGTATTCACTTGAACTGCAATGACGGTAAGCAAGAACATAATGCATCGGAGATTACTTATGAGGGTGACTCACAATCCACGATAGATAAATGTTGCCGGAAGATATGCTATTATGCAATTTTGTAAAAAAAAAAAATCATTTTAGATCATTATTGACATTATCTATATGTCTTACAAAGGAAAAAGAACCAAGATATTGACAAACACTTCTCACCTTTCCGGCATTTAATAAAATGAAATTTTAGGTTAAATTAGAGTTCGTCCATACAAACGCTGTCTTAGTTTCATTTCTATAGTTCCGCAAGGAGATTCCTTTACTCTAATACAAACGCTGTCTTAGTTTCATTTCTATAGTTCCGCAAGGAGATCCCTTTACACTAATTCTCCCATACAAGCTATTAAAGTCGGCATAACGGCAAGCTCTATACCAAAAACCTCCACTATAAAGAAGAGCACAATTATAGAGCCATTCATCATTGTCGTTGTCCTTGGTGGTAAACCGCATGCCACTATGGTAAAACATTGCGTCTCCCGTATCTCCGGAGTATCCAGCAACGGTCAGAATGTATTTACTGGTTTCGTCACCTACTGTGAACGTGGAGTACACTGCATATGCAGATAGTACCGGTGGTCCGCAAGCGATGAGGTCAACACGAAGTGTTACGTTTCCTTGGGAAGTCAGTTTATGTATGTTATCAAGACCTAACCAATACTCTGTATCTGTATTCCCAAAGCCAGATTTATAATCAGTCCATGCACGATTGAAATCAACTGACCCGTCCACTCTGCGTTGGAATACTGTCCAACCCCCTCCGTCTGTGTCCATATCACACCGAACACTCACGCCCTTCGAGTCATCACCGGGATATATTGTATAAATTCCTGTAGTAAGTTGTCCTGCGCATAGAATTTCTCGACAGTTTCTCGGCCTCTTGCCTGTCGGAAAATAAAAGGTGTCTTGCGAATTGAATTTGAAACGTTCTTTACATTGATTAAGATTAAGATCACATCATAAAAAAAAAAAAAAAACCAATAAAAAAAACAAAACAACAAGTGACCAAAAATAACTTAGAAATAAAAGATTTCAGAGAAAATTGGAGTAATTACGAAACTTTTATCGCTGAACATTCATGAATAGTGTGGAAAAAGAATGTATTCTTTGGCCATGCTTTATGCAAACGAATTTATTCAACGTTGCATTAATGCAAATAGGGACTAAAGAGAATCAAACGAGGACAAGATCATCGATGAAAAGAGAACAAGGTCATTCATGAAACGAGGAAAAGATCATTTTAACATTCTTTACTGTACATATCAACAATAGACGTTAGTTAGAGGGAAAGTATAGATCAATCGTGCAAACGGATCATTCGCATCAATTCGTTACTAACAAAGTCAAATTTCCTTCAAACGAGGACAAGATCATCAATGAAACGTGCAGAAGAACAAAGTAAAATTTCTTTACCACACCTAATGATATGGTAGTACGCTACACAAATAGGCAAGTATCATGTGTCTAGGCTGTCCTTTGTTTCCCATCGTCGATGATATTCGGGATATTGATTATAACATGATATGCATTTTACAACTCAAGGACTCTAATAAAGTTTATTCCGTTGCATGAAATCTGTCATAAACCTAACATGCTTTTGCAGTTCAAGGGCTCAAATAAACTCTGTCATAAACCTTTTGAAATATACTCTGAAAAATATCTGAATTACTGTATTTTATATATTTTAATATATTATGTTATGAATAGAATGATATATCTCCAATATTTTAATTTACATGATCTTATATAATATCATATAAAAGAATTTACTCTTGGGCATAGAGAAATAATCACACTGATGAAGCACTGGCGGGTTTTAGAAAGAAATATAGCACTATTGATAACATGTTTAATTTAAAAGCCTCAGTACAAAATTACTTATCCAAAAGAAAGGGATGATTTTATTGCATTTTTGTTGATTTTAAGAAGGCGTTCGACAAAGTTGATCACGGAAAACACGAACATCATTTATCCATCATGGTCTCCAATGTAAAATGATAAATATCCTAAGGAAAATGAATGCATCCTTAAATAGTTGTGTTAGAACTACTATTGGCCTGACAATTATTTTCACTGTACTCTTGGGACAAGACATAGTTGCATGTTAAGCCCAATTTTATTTACTTTGTATATAAATGAACGTAAACATGGTATTTTAATGAAGAAAGAACAGAAGTACTGCCTTATTATAAATATATTGGATTATTTTTACAAAGAAGTTGAAATGGTCTATTGCTAAACAAATGCTAGCCGCACGAGTCGAAAAGATCTGTGACACAAATTATTGATTTTCAAAAGCAGTCCGGACAACTTCATATCAGAGATATATTTAAAATATTTGACTCAGTGACTAAATCAGTATTATGTTATGGAGCTGAAATAAGGGAATTTGAATAATCGATGGATATTGAGGAAGTGTATATTTATCACACTACTTGTACAAATCATTTGCTAAGAGAAAGGATCTTTTATCTCCATCCGAATAAAATCACGTGAAAATTTTACTATTCGGAAATAAGTGCAGAAAAAAGTGTAGATTTAAATCATGAATGTATATTTCATTTGTATATAAGAAAATGCGCCGTTCCAATTGTATTTAACATAAATAGAATTTTGTATTGTGGGCCGGAGTCCTCTAGTATTGAAATAAAGTGATTTGAATATATAGCTCATGAGACTGTGTAATTTATATCAAGATATTATAAACATTAAAAATTTATCTAAAAATATGTCCTTTTAAGATATATAAATAAGAAGTTTATTTCTAATTGTTAAAGATTTTGCATAAGTTTAATATCGTTTATTATAAATTTAAAAAGTACTTTAACTTCCTCCGATACATATAAAATTGACAGCTTGTAAAGTTTCGGAAATATGTAGCTCTGTCTGTGTGTGTGTGTGTGTGTGTGTGTGTGTGATACCTGCTTGCTATTAACAGACAACTGTCTTAACACAGAGGATTTGATGATTTTATTAGAAGTGTTCTAGTGTGAAGGAATTAGCACACGGATATTAGCGACATTAAAATATCAATTACACTATGCCTTCCTAACAAAGAAGACTATTTCTGTATCTATTTTCAAATTTATTGAGCATGACATTTCGAACGAGATACTCTTCCATGCTTCAAATCACAGTGAAATCAAAATTATGTCTACATTTCGCGCATTTGATCGCATATTGTACAGGCGCAAACAATGACCTGTAAAATATTAGATTAGGATTTACGTTTACAGATGTTTTATAAAGTCGTTTCACATTGAAAGGACATCCCCCACCCAAAAAAAACAAGACTTGCATAAAACATTTGCACCTGATCCAAATTAAACCGTTCTCATTATTCAGTGTTGAGCCTGTCTTTGTCTTACAAGAAATTTTAAGGTCTTATGTTATATTTTGGAAAAGGTAGAAAGGAGATGTATAGATCTGTTTCGAGTACTTGAATGCAGTGGTAAATATTAAAAATCGCGTAAAAGAAAATTCATTGCTGCAGTATGGTAAAAAAAATTACGTGTAAGCACTTGAAACTAAATTATTTGATGCCATTATTCAAAATTTACATGAATATATTGGGACTGAAAGGCTGCATTTATTGACTACTTGCATTTCCTTCTGACTGCATCAAAATGTTATATCAGGCGGAAACAAAATTCAATCCATTTATCAGGGCCACCATTATGAAATTCCTTGCTCCTACCTTTGGTCAACATTACCAACTGTGAACAATTAGGAACAATGGAGTATCCCTTGTTTCTAATTTATACTTGCTAGCACATAAACCTAAACAAACGAAACAAAGTGGACAATTAAAGTCCTAAATTTATATACGTTTTCATAGACAGATAGATAGATGAATGGATAGATAGATATGCACTCATGCATGCAACATACATACATACATACATACATACATACATGCAGACAGACAGACAGATATACATACTTGTGCATTTTTGATAGTACTTGGATCCCTCATCATCATAGCAGTCATCTAGATCAGTCAAAGCCAAAGAATGACCCTGACACTTCTTTGTTTTATCATTGTAGAATACAGCCTGGCATCCTTCACCGCCACTTAAACATTTCAAGAAGCACTGAGATGTTCGTGTCTGATTCACTGTCCATAGCAGATGATTTCTGCATATCCGGTTATTTAAGCTTGGACACATAACACTTTCACAGAAGTAGCTCTCTAAGGCCGATACCACAAAAAATGTAGAAATGAGGCCAATTATCAGAAGGATGACTATTTCAGAGGGAACTTTCATTTTCTTTTTTCTATCATTTGATCTTACAAGCTAAATTTGTACGCGTTTAATGATGTATTTTACACGAAATTGGAATCTCTGTTCAATACACAGATGGTAGTATAACTTAAGTATACTGACTCCAGACGCACGCGCCCTTAATGTTATTCTTTTGAACGGTCTTACCTGAATTTCTTAAGACCTCTTTTTTCTATTCAACTTTCTAGCAGAAATGATAGCATCTGATTCTGTGTGAAAGTTTTATAGGATTCTTCCCCAATAAGAAGATACAAAATAGATGATCACGACTGTGTTAAAAATCCAATGATAAGTAGTTCTCAGTAGACTTCATCATCCAGTCAAGAACATGTTCAGCTGTGCAATTATTACAAACAAAGGCTGTCATTTAATTTAGAATTAATGAAATCCAAAAACGTCAGAAAGATGAATTTACTAGAAATCCGACGATAAAGAGTTCCCAGTAGATTATATTTTTCCAGTCAAATAGATTTTTTGCGGCTCTGCATGAATTGCGAACAAAAGCTATCGATCGGTAGGGAAACTGAACAATCAACTGGCAACATCATAAATAAATAATACTCAGGAAATTCTGGCGTATAGTGAAAACATTTTACGTTTAACTCTCCTTCTGTATACCCTCCATTGAAAACTACAAGTTTATAAATTACAGGATTTGTTTGTCTGATTTTTTAACATTTCCTAGATGATACTGGTAATTGTCCGGTATTCCATAGTATGACTGTTACACCAATATATATATATATATATATATATATATATATATATATATATATATATAT
>JAECUM010036020.1:0-19876 GCA_016617855.1 Megalonaias nervosa
AGAACTCCTCAAGCTGATGTACAGACCTAACGAGGCGTGGAAAAAATTGTAAAACGTAGTTTTTGAAATATATTATTTTGCTATGCGTCAGGCCTTATCTCTAATTTGCACTGCCCATCATTCGATTTATCTCCGTTGACATGAATGACGGAATATCCGATGGGAACCACTCCCCTATGAGCTTCAAACACAAAACGATGACGGTACATCGTAACTCTCACTCCATGGACAAACACATGAACGATTGAGTAACCGGTAGTGCTAAACGTCATGAAATGCCTAATTTTAGTGCGTACGCTACGAACCTTCTGCCTCCGTGTTAGCTTCGTAACGACTCAACAGGGGAGGCACATTCCACAACACTGTTTCCTGAGTCATGCTTAATCTTGGTCAGAAATTCATTGAATTGCGCATAATGGTTTTGGGGTTTCAGGGTAGTTCTCGCTTTTTCGTAGTAATATTTAATCGCCCTGATGTTTCGTCCGCCTCAGCGCTGACAGACTTGGAGCTGATCTCGAACACCTTCCTGGCAACCCAAGCAGGGTTTTATTCCACGCTTGATACGAGCATTGATGCTGCGTACAGTACTCTCTTATCCATGACTTGTTGCACTTTTCCGTGCTGCCCTGATATAATCACCCACACTTATGAGTCCCATGCAGAGGCATTGTGCTATATAATAGATTAGATTTTTGTCACATAACAAACAATTATAGAAATGACAAATGAACAAGATATGGGACTATATTATAAAGCATCTCTCTCATTGCAAAGATAGACTAGAATCTTGCACAGTGTCCATGGAATCGTGTATGACACATCCAGGGAAAGATTTAATCCTGCGGCGTGATATTGCTTGGCGACTCATTAGCATCGCTCGATCTTTACAGTGTCCACGTACCCTATCCCAGATCGAATGCCGCTTGCACAAGTTAATCGCACGAGTCAGAGGAGACCTCAAGATGATGCCAAAAGAAACATCCTGCACGTCGCAAGCTAGTCAACGAGTACAAAGCACCTCACAGCAGTACATGAAGCAACTGCGAGACAAATACAAAGTGCTCACGGGAAAAACCACTAAGCCTACCGAACATCTTCGACTTCAGTATGAAACCATTAGCCGATCGTGACGAGTTGAAATGGAGAAAAAAATACACAAAAGTTTGATCCGCAAGCCTTAATGGACAACTCGATAAGGTCATGCGTGTTCCATCTCCCCGACTCGTTGAAAAAGCCTAAGGAGTTGCTGACAAAGGATTTATTTACGATCATTCCCATGTCCTTCTGTGCTGAATCGATAAAAAAACTCCTGCAGCGCATTCTACAACCTACCGTAGAGACAGAACAATGCACACACGTGACCATCAGACTTGGAGTAGCTCTCAATGTTCATCTGCTCAAGGAACACAATAGCGTTGACGTATGGATCAAGGCCATATCGCTCATCTTGTATCGCAGTGACGACTTCAGTTACATCGTTGATGTCGCCTGGTCGTTTATCCAGGGTTGCATCGAAGATTATCAAGAGCCAGGATCAGTATGGATCTTTGCTGGAGTCAATTCTATCTCGTTTCAAACTTCCAAATTCACAACGTTAAGTTTAAGCAAGTACGTGCCACTGCACAAGCAAATCCTAGCTACCAAGGCGTGCATCAAAGTAAAAAACAATGACATTTTTCTCATCTGGGCGATCCTCTACGCGTTACACCCATCTGAAGATCATGTTTATCGCGTCTCCCACTACAAGCCTGTTTTAATACACTTCATACCACTGACATCACTTTTCTAGCATCTGTCAAAGGCGTTCCTAAACTGGAAGTGCTCAAAGAGGGACTCTCCATCAACGTGTTTGGACTCGATGACAAAAAGGCTGGCGATAAACAGTTCGTGCTCTATCCCATGCTGGTCTCCAAAACAGCCTCACAAGGTAGCCTCAATTTACTTTATTACCAAAACCATTTCGTGTATATTAAAGACTTCGGCCGGTTATGTCGATCTCAGTACACGCAACATGAAAATCCGGCTATTTCTGCTATCTCTGCTAACAATGTTTTCCTCGACAGCAACGACTACACGATCGCGTCTCGTCGGGATACTGTCAGGAATTACAAACCGTACAGATGTCACGCAGGTGAACACTGCAGTTAGAACATCACTACAAACAACACTATTTATTTATTTATTTATTATCTATTTGTGGCTGAACCTACTCTCTAACATTACTTAAGAGAATAAAAATATACACTAAATGTGAAAAGATTAATAAATGGATTAATCTGTTATTTCCATTGCGCGGCAGAAATGTTTACCATTGATTTAATTCTTTTTTATATTATGTTAACAAGAAAATTCAGTTGTATTTACTAAAATTATAGACATCGGAGAAAATATATAAGCTGAAAATCACGCTACATGTCTGCGGCATGAAACCTCAGTGCTAGACAAAACTATAAACTGCCACACTGCAGTCACCGTAGCGATATGGCTGAAAATTGTAAAAGCTATGTTACAAATCAAAATCACACTCACTAACATCGACGTACACAGTCATTCCGGATCCTATAAAGAGCATTCGAGGTATATAGAATTAATTTTAGTCAATTACAAATATTCATCAAACAGAAAGGAAAGTGCTATATCTGGGTTCCACAGGAGAATGCTTGACAATACTAAGCAGAATTATCATATAGATACAACGATAATGTTTTCTGTTTGTGGAGAATTTTATTACGCCATCAAGAAACACTTTCTTTAGAGGTTTCAGGGGCAGCAATAAATGTGTGTGACCTTCGGACAGACAGCCGACAGCAATTAAATGTCAGCTGTAACTTTGATAGCGAGGAGGGATGCACAACTTTGTATACCTCACCACTAGACAACTACTGGAAGCATCAGACACAGCCGGTTGGAAACGACGAGGATGGTGAAATTACTGAAGATCATTCTACTTGTGCGTAACTTTTCATTCGTTACCGAACCAACACATTTACAAACCAAACAAATGCCTGGATATCTGTATAACATACAATATCCATATAAGCAATTAATTGAGGCACTACACATCTTTATCTCTTTTTAGAAGCGTGTTATTTATAGGGAAGTTAAGTATGACAGGAAAACAAGGAAAATGGGGTCTTTAACTGTTATTCTTTATGTGTGGTGTCTTTGCAATGGCGGTGTCTCAAAAATAGGTGTTCTCATATACTTTAATAAAATTTATTTCTTCAAAACATTAACGCAGAGAGCTGAAGTTTGCGAACTTAAATTTATTCAAGGTACTATAAGAACTATATGCATATTTGATTGGTTTCAGTTTCACTGCTTGTTCTTGTTTTCAGAAACTTATATCTGCACGTGAATCTTAACAACGTATTCTCTATTACGATGCAGCCTTTAGTCACATTCAATGTGACTAAGTTAATCTTGGTTTAATCTGAAAATGTCTTAAAATTTAACGCTTGCTACATTGAGCTTATTTAAATGTGAATCAAGTTTCAAATTAAATAATATCGACTTTGGATGAGGTGAAAATATATCGTGATCTAACATTAAGCAAGAGCATTTGATAGATCTTTTCATAATTAAATATTGAGCTATGTTCCTCACCCGTGCATATTAAATTTATTAGAAGGAATTCAGACGGAGGAGAGAGGTGCTAATATAAAGTATTTAAGTAATTTTGTTATTACGACTATATGGTCTTATAATAAGTAATAGAAAAAAGAGCCAAAACCAAACAATGTTGCAGAATTCAATAAATAATTTATTTCCACAGATAATAAAGTAATGATTTAGAAAGAACTTACAGTAAGGCGAATTAAATCCCACAATAGTCCAAACAAAGTTGTATCACCAGACCAAATGAATCAATGTCTGATTAAATTCCCGTGGTGTTCGAAATAAGATCGAGCACTGAACGTGTTGAGATATCTGTAGTGGCATGTGACGTGGTGATTTGACAAGTCGTTTGATGAATCACAATGACAAAATCCAATATGTCCTTGACTGAATTCAATATAATTCTCATTTAATGTCTCTGTTCAAGAACACAAGTGATTTTGCTTAAAGATCTTACAGCACGAAAAGTAATATCTAGATAGACAAAATTATAAAGCCCTCTACTTGACCTAGGTCACAATTAGCATTTACTGGGAATACTATGACTTTAATGGAATTTTCCATTCTAGAATAGTCAGTCTTCAACAAGACAAAATATGTTACTAAAATTATAATAAAAAACATGGTAAACATAATATCCTCGACTCAGACCATGATAACACACACTCTTGGGTGCATAATAACTATGCATTATTTGTTTAGAAAATGAAAACATCAGTGAGCATGATTTTGGACAAGGTCAAGTCCAAAATACAATTAAAAATATAACAGACTGATTGAGAAAAAAATAACAAACAATACAAATTAAATATACATAAAATGGTGTTGATGTGAAGCGTGTTTATTTCTTATTTCTTCTTCATCGGTGTAATCTTTTGCGTTATTTATTATTGTCATTATTGGAGGAAAGAACTCGTTTTTGAAGACGTAATGTGCGAAATTTAGCAGTTTTCACAGCTTTAGATATTTGAAAATCTCATTAAGCTTCACATATACGTGCTAAAGTAGCATTCAGTCGTTTTCAGATAGCATGATTGACCATGTTGTAGATATTGATAGTGCTTGTTGGACACGCCGAAAGCTTGAAAGCAATTGCTCGTGTGGATAAACAAGTACTGCGTTGTGAGTTACGTGGGAGGTGATAAGATCAGAAGTACAACTCTTACGACACCTGTCTTTCATTTAGCACTAGAAAGAGCATATTTACTTGTTTGCATGCCAGTGCTCATAAAATTCCTTTGAATATACATAGCATTCATGAAATACCAACGAAAGTCCATTTAGAGAAAAGCGATGGGATGGAATGAAATACTTGGACAAAAAGATCGTTTTGTTGCAACCCGGTATGTGTGTGTTCCGATTTCGAGAGTAAATTGTGTTGGTCATATAATCTTCACCTGTTTGTATGGTTTCTAAATCGCGGTAGTTAAACATGATCATTTTAATGCGCTACCTGATTAGTACAAATATTGCTTTATCTATCTGAGCGACATTGGCCAGATTCTTCTTTCTGAAGTTACGTAGACATCCCCACCATTATTAAACGTAGTAAATGGTTACGGCGAAATGAGAAGACAATCCATTAAACCGTTACTTTCAAAATGAAAATACCGTCTACGCACTTCTGTATTCAAATGCAATACAAACTTAAAAGTAGAAACATCACTTACAACTGTTTCATAATATAATTTAAGAAGCTTTATTTTCTAGTTTTAGGTCGACCTAGTGGATACTACCTCTTTAATTCGTTCAATGGCGTCCCACAAGGGTATAAACACCAATTACTGACACCTTTTATAGCATATAATAATATATGTCTACGATTCTGGTTCATCCTGCCTAATATCATGTCTAACATAAAGGTGTTAGCAAATGGAACGGAGTTTTTCAGAAGAGATGCTTCTTTCAATGGACGAGGATGGGAAACAAAGAGTATCCACATTTCTCTTCAGATGAGCATACCTTTTCAGGTATTTTTTTTTTCTTTCAATTATACAACTTGAGACCCTTCAATCAAATTCTTTTTCTTAGGAATATACATCAGGTTAAATACGAATTTCTAGTTAATAGCCAACATATTAAATATATTTATTTTAGTCACGAGTATCTGTTGGTTCACTGATTATCAGATTTTATAATCAGTTTTTAAATTGGGTATATTATGAATACATAACTGGGTCATTGGGTAATGTTCACTGTCTACTCTTGAATTTTTTAAAGCATTGAACAGTCGCGATGCTTCATCTGTCTACCACAATATCTCAGGCGATACTTGTTCATTCGAAATCCAAAATGGATTACGGACAAGTTCTAATCTGTGCAATACTACTTAATGAGACCTGTAGTACTAACCTTGCTTAACTATGCGTCTGCAAAGTGTATAGATGCTTAGACACCGAGGTAGTTTTTAGTTATGCACTCAGCATGCTGCACTCTGCTGTTGCAAAATCTTGTTCCACCAAAATAAATAGTGCATAAATTCATAAACCTTTAAACAAAAACTTCTTATTTAAACGACTGTTGTCTTAATTTGCAGACATGGTTATTTCAACTCTGATCATAATGCAACTAATATTAGTATTTTAACCTGGAATTAAGAACTTGTAAATTCATTATAGTATGAAAATAGTCATTTGTTGTATTAGTTTTAACTACCGGAATCATCCATCCAATGTCAATTCTGTTTGCTAGATTTCATTTACCTTTTTACCTAGCACAATATGTTCAATTCCTAACTCTGAGTATGATTGAAACAATTGCAAGTCGTCAATGAAAACTCACGTTTAAATGTATATTTTTAAACATTTATTATCAAGTCAAGAAATGAGTCAACATCCATACAATTCAGTAGATTCTTATAAGTGTGAGGTGGTTTTATTTCGTTTTCAAGCGTGAGAAGAAAAGCAAATAAAACTCCGGTGGTTTTATGTTCAGCCTTAGCCAGGGTTTGGCACAAGGCCGAACAAGGTGTCAAGCACCTATTCCTTTCAATTGCTCTTTGTAGGTTTTGTAATGTCTTTACATAACCAAGAAGTAGCCACATTCTTTACAGCTTTTATGCTATCGGTATTAAAAATTATTCGACGTGGTTTGCAAATACGGGAAGTCACTCATCGAAGATTCAAAGTTAAAATATTTTTGGTGGGGTTGTTTGGGGAAGCACTGTTGGGATTGTGATATTTGTAGTGATTAGTTTGGTTACACTTATGAATAATCTTTTCTCTCAAATGGACGACAGTGTCACTGCTTATAAATTATAGCGCATATTATACCTTTTAGCAGAAATTCTTAGCCAGGGAAACTAGGATCTGGGGCAAGATCATCAAATCTGTGACATCTGCACACATAGGAATAAAAAATATAAATAATGACGCGACTCTAATCTTTGCTGAAAGTAACTTTCCCAGATAAACTGAATGACAAACCACTCTTGCATCACATTAATCATCATTGCCTGAACTTTCGCAGTTATTGCACATGCCGGATATTATATGGTAGTAGACAATTTCATAAAAATTGTTTGAAATTATTCAATATGTAAATTATCATTTTTCATGGAGAAACGTGTTTTTAATGAGAACGATATCCAGTTTCAAGAACCATTCCTCAGGTGTTTGGTCACTTAAAATGATGAAGACATGCAATGAAATATATTACTCTAGTAACCTTGTTTTCAAAAGTAACCAGAATAAATACAACTACAAGAATGAAAAGAAAAAAATCCCATGTCAATGTGAGAAATTAAGTTCAATTGAAAGGAAATCACATCTTAGAATAAAAGGAAATGTCACATTTAATGTAGAAAAACAACAGCACCTCTTGTTTTTCACTGTTCAGTGGAGCAAAAGAAATATGTTTCATACCTAATACCACCTTATAATGAGGCAAGTGGAATATCATTAACATCATTGTCCCAAATTGGAATTCATGACCTTGTCGGTGTTATGTGAGAGACGACAGGATGTGTTTTATATGTGAGACTGCAGGACTTTCTAGTGAGGGATAATTGTAAATTGTGAAGAATGTTTGATGTTCTTTAAGGCGTAACCGGCGTCGACGCTAACAATAAGGTTTTGTATAAAGTTTCCATAAGCGAGTGAGCTCGAAATGTAACCCCTTGTCTTATTGTTGTGGTTAACCTTTTGCTTTTATACAATACATTGTGCGGCCTTAATTTGTGTAGGGTGACTTGATACCATCTTGTCAAGCTTTATAAAAGCTTTATAAAAGTTTCCTCCCCAAAGACTGATAGGATGGGTTCTTAATACTCTATGCGATGTTCGTTTGATCTTGATATATTGTAACAAGGAGTTTCTACATCCATCCCATTTGGGAATTTGTAGTAATTTTATTATTTTCATTATCCAAATTTATACCTTCAGTATGCTTCACGATTACATTCGTATTTATAAGCCAATTTACTTAATTTCGCATGATTATTAATCTGCTGCATGTGTTGAAAAGCACACGTCCAGGAAGTTGTATTATACACTGTTTGTGTATTTAATCATCGTTGTGACTTCCATTGCAACAAAATACATTGAAAATTATGTTATTTGGTTATTTGATCCTCCTTGTGCATTCCGTCGCAACAAAGGTCACTGGAAACTATGTTGTTCTTGTCTCTTTTGGATCTATCAGTATATCATAAACAAATGCTTCTCGTAACTTTTATGGCTTCATCTATTGGTCTCCTTCAAGAATCCTTTACATTCATCTTGTTTGGTTGACTTTTGGAGTCCACTTCATGGAAAACACTTTTGACAAAATATCTTCTTTCACTCAACGAAAAACAATGTTAATTAATATTATTAGTAGATGATAAACTCGTTGCTCACTTAGAACTGTTATTCTGATAGATAAGAGTATCAGGCCCGAGGATCTTGGTGGCTACAGTGGTTCGGTGGTTGTTCGAAGTGCAAGTTTCAATCCTACAATTACATCAGCAGCAATATGACATGTGACGTGTTTTTTTTTTGGCAAGGCACTTTGTTCCAATTGCCAGGCAAAAAAAGAACCTTCTCGTGCTGCTGTGCCGTAAAACATCAAACAAACCGTAAATATGGCTCAACGTTTCTGGTGCTCTGATAAATTGTTTGGGCCTAACTTGAAAAGGAACACAAGGGTATGGTGACATGGAACCCTTAACCATTTACATCGAAATAAAAGAAAACTGTACTACAGTGCTTGTACTCATTTCATAAAACATTTGCAAACTTATTAAAACTTGACCATATAGTTCAAAGCACTTCATCGTGCATGAACATATATATATATATATATATATATATATATATATATATATATATATATATATATATATATATTGTTACGAACACACTTTATATAACTGAAAACTATAATTTACTTCCCTAAAATGTAAAGTGAAATAATTAAAAATAATTTGAAGTATGGTGAATGAATTCCTAAAATCCTAAATGTTCTTTCGATTGCGATATTTTCGAGTAATCTGAATGAGTTCTAAAAGAATTCCGAATGGTCTCACTACTGTACTGATGTGCCAACTGTACAGAGGAAATCACTAATATAATACCAAATGCATTTGAATGAAATCAAGGTAATTCCAATACAACTATAAATCCAAATGAATTTGAATGAATTTGCACTAATTCCGTACAGCTATTGATCCATATAGTCTGTAAATGAATGGTAGGGCACTATACTTTCGATTAATGATTATTAAATTAAATAAATTAATCAATCCTCTCAATAATTCTTTCAAGACCGATTGTGCTACTATGAATACCTAATTCACCTTAATAATTCACTAATATAAAAAGATGTTACGCAATAGCGAAAAATGAAATTTCAGGCTTTGAATGTATCATTCTTTGTATTCAGCTGATTTACACTGGCTAATCAGGGAATGGAGCCATTTTCCAGAAAACCCACGACCTCCATTCACGTGGTGAAATGATTACCTAAACTAATGATTTTACTCATCTTTGAAACTTATGAATGAAACATCCTTTGCACTCTACACACTCATCTTTAAAGTGCAAACTTACTATCAGTAAGAAATTTGCATTTATAATGTTTTAACTTAAAAAACGTTTACAAACTTTATTTATGAATGATATTACACATAATATAGATATACATAACACTGTCTGAGACACTTATGCACACAAACATTTATTTTATTTTGCAGATTGCATTTGAGAGCCACACAACTACAAGTAATTACAGCTACGCAGGAATCGACGATGTGGTCATAGAAATAGGTAAGCTTCGGTATCGTCTAAGATTCAGATGATCATTATCTTACAGCCCACGAAATAGTTGTTATATATCTCTGTACATTTCGCATAAAATTCCTTGTGTGTGAATACATAGCCTTAATTTGCGACACAGTATAATACTAGTAAGTTAACTTAATAGTAAAAATGAATTACTTTGTCTAAAAATACGAGAACTTAATTTGCTTTAACTCTACCCTTCGTGTGAGCCTTTTTCCTTTCCCATAAAGTTAAATTTCAAACTTTGCAGAATTTTTATTGATTCAGTGCATCGCATCTTCCAACGTTCTTTCAATCCAAACAGAGTGTATAGAGTTTGCAACAAACGCCCACACAACACCGCGCACCTTTTGAAAAGACCTGTTTTTCTTTTCCTTCCTAATTGAACATTGCATGTTATTGTAAGTTGAAGAAACTCTCATAGCTCACTACTAATGGCAACATTGTACGGAGAATAGGTCAAAAAGAATAAACCTGATTTAAGTTTCATTTTTTATTTAAAACGCAGCAAACACATAACCAGGCATTTATCATTGCCATGCCACTAATGTATCAGTTCTTGTTTATTAGAGATGTTTTGTAATCATTTGTTTTGTTTTCATCTTATCTGAATAATGAAATTGTAGTGATAGTATGTTGCTCTTGGTCTTTTGCATACTTATGCACCTTTTTCAGAAAGACCTACTTCAATCTCCACATTATCAACCACCACTATACCAACAACTTTGAAAACCTCACTTAGAACTACATCCGCAGTCATTAACTCGAACAGGACAGAAACCCCTACCATGAGAACCTCTTCAACTGTTACAGCCTCCACTTTATCAGTGATTTCTCATCCCACAACAACATCAAAAATAAATAATAAAGCAAGCATACCAATTAATCGACAAACTTCCAAAACAACCACCACAGCTGAGAAAACTACATCCACTACCACTGCTACCCACACCACCATATCTACACCCAAACTGACTGCTACTCCGACAAAACCACCTACAACGTCTACTTCCGTGGCAACCACATCTATTATTACTACTAAAATACCGACGGAGACACCCACAACCAGAGGTGCTATCACTCAAATATCGATAAAAAGCATTTCTCCAACAACCACAATATCTACTACTCTGGGAGATAACTCTACTCTGAGCTCTACGACGACTTCAACAAATGATTCTATATATACAGCAACACCGAGAACTGTTTTTCTGACTTCATCCCCATTCGCAATAATTAGTAATGCAGTAAAGCTTACTAGGAAGACACCAAATGAAATATCAATAAACGAGACCGCATCATCATCTGGATCTTACGATAATTTGACAATCACTACAACCAATCCAGCATTATTTCATTCAGAAGGAAGTATAGGCCATCCAAATAGTGAAGGGGATTCGACTAAGCACAGAGGAATCACTGACAGTTCCATTTCCAAGGACAATCTTATTATTATAGTTCTGTCCTCTCTTGCCGGGGTGGTTGTATTAATGGTCATACTATTTGTCGTCCTTAAATTAAAAAAGAAGGCTAATTCTACTACCTTCATAACCGATGATATTAATAAACTAAATATGGACAGTAAACGTAGTTTTTATAAGACTCGAATTCAGATGGAGTCATTATAACAATAGATTCAATCGCTAAGACTTAGTATGCTATACACTATAATTCCATATAAAAATTTCTATTATCATGGCAGACATGTATTTTCAATTTAGGAATAGTTGATAGTTTGTATCCATAGGTAACATACATTAAATTAAACAGGTGGACCATGTTTTATGCAATGTAATGTATGTGCTGAATTTATAATACCAAACGACTGATTCATTTGGCTTTATTAGATTCTCTTGGTAATGAATAGAAGCACCTATGCGGTATTTAGTTATGCCAATACAAATGTTTGTTAGAATAGAAATAACTCTATCAACTGCAATTGATAGATGTTTCGTTGTGAATTCCTAATCCTCTGAGGAAATGATGCATATGGACATTTGATTAATAAACGTTTCCTTCGACTCATTTTAACCTGTCAACAAAGCATCTAGTTTCAGTGTATCGATTTTTAGTTTAAAACTAAAAATTAAACCTTACCAAATGTGTTAAACACAAAAACTTATATTTCTAGAGGATATAAAATAAATTGCACAGAATAAAGAAAAGTTGAGTTGACAGTTTACTTGAAAGTTATAAATCAACAATAAAACTTCACGGAGTAAAGAGTTCCAGCAATCATTATTAATGCTGGTGTTTTTCTAATGTATATTTAGCTTACCAAAAAAATTACTTGCCAGTTACTCAATACATCATTATACAGTTATTGCTGAATTGACCATTTTATCTCCAATGTTTTGTACTCTACATGATGTCTTGTGCAAACTAATGGTAGGACGCACGGGAAAACTAGTTACTGAAAATGCAATTGTTTTTTATTTCAAACGTATACAATTATTCGCATACGTTATTGTTATCCACACCAAAAGGACACTTTTACATGCCTCGAAATTCCGACTTTATCGTTCCTTTCAGAAATATCTATTTGAATTCCTTTGCTCAGGCCTCTTCTGATGAAAGTAGTGCTTTACATTTTCTTAGAAATGTTTAAACAAAGACGACAATAATGTTATACAAAATCAAAATTATGCCGTATCAAGTTATATTCCCTAAACTGTGCATGTAGCTTAAACCACAGCTACTATTGCATGTTTTGTTTACATACAAACTGTTATCTAATAGATAAAAACCACTTTAGACATAGAACACTCTACGCTATACTGTCGCGCACACCAATTTATGTCAAGGTGAATGCAGCAAAAAGGGTGCATTCGCCATCTTTTTTGTCATGTAAATAAAAACGAACAACGACGACAGTGAGCCTGGAACTTGGTAGTTTCTATTATAGCAAATAACTTATGTCATTACACGTAGCATATTATATAAACGTCAGATACTACGCTTGTATATACATTCATAGAAGAATAAATAATCTGTTTTAATTTTCTCGGATTTATGGAATTGTCTTACGATATTACTGTACTACCACTCTGCTGACCTGTTTTGATATATTCGTTCAGAAGTCTCAGCCCCTCTAATTCAGTGGATGTTATGTTTGAATAATGTGCATAAAATATGTTGTAATCCTTGCTGGAGTGCGATTTGATAAGCACACCCAGAAGGTCCCGCAATATTACACCTGAAATCAAAAAATTGACGAGATCTATTTGCGAACAGTCAAATACTGCTGTGAACTAACTTCCACGCCTGATTTAAATAAAATGACGGAGTTGTTTCAAATTGTACCTCGATATGAAGTAATTATAAAGAAAATATTGTGTAGATTACATTTACATGCTTTTCCAAATGTCGATCCAGAGTCATATTTGTACTTTTAGAAATAAAATAATATGATGGCACTGTCTTTGCGTTTTTCATATGTTAATACTCGCCCTGAATCGGAGACGAAAATAGATTTCAAAGATCAATAAATTTACATGACACATGTAATCAAACATATTGCCCTGTTAGCCTGGTTAAGGCCAATGATGGGAAATGATTTTCTTTCCCGAACATCAAATTTTATATTCTTCATTAGTTTTGTTTTATTACGGTCTGTCTTTAGCCAAGGTTAAGACGAGCCATAAGCACGAAACTGACATGTCATTTTGAAAATAATCCTACAGTTTTAGTTATTACTGAATGCTACACTTTCTAGTGTGAGTTCCCAATACATTAGTCTATGGTGACTATTTCTCTCTAGCTTTTCCGTCGCCAATATCTACGATAATCGATAACCACTTTGAAAATAAGTGAAATAACGCCATGGAATGAATTGATCTTGGTTTTACAGGCTTAAACAATATAATAGCAAACACAGGAATTTCGTATAAGGGACATAACTCTCCAATCTCACATGAACACGTACGACTTCTCTTTGGTCAATTCAGTTTAAGTGCAATGATTGAGAATCAAACTTACAGGGTTTCCTTTATTTAACTTCGAAATCACATGGGGCGGCAATTAACCTAAATGATTTGAGAGTATTTGGTATGTAATTTAGGCCACCGGCCCGTACTATAACGTAACAAAGCAAGTGTGTTGTTTGATTCACTCTGCAGTGAGGTCTCTTTTTATAATAATAATAATAATAATAATAATATACTAAAAAATCTATAGTGTTATGTCAATACTAATTACTGTATTATTTCATTGTTTACGCATCAAATGGTAGGTAATGCAAATTCTGTGAATAGCAAAAGGGTTTCTGCTGTTGAAATAAAGTGATATATATTTTCCTGGGATCTGCTAGTATCTGAATATTTTTCTGAAATCTCTTGATGGTTTCAATAAATGAAAAATGCAAAATATTTAGAAGTAAATGATAATTTTTGTCATGTGATTTGAGCATTTTGTAGCATGCTGTTGGATTTACTGGTTACATTTCGATAGTCCCAAGGTTCATTGGTCGGACGGTTCTAGGACACGAAAACAAATCTTAGTGTTTCAAAGGTTCGTTGATTCGAAGTGTCATCAGTCAAAAATGAAGGGTTCAATAAATGACAGTGACAGTTAATGGAAGTCAACAAATCCAAGCAGACTAAACGGAAACAAGTAAACTTTATGGAACACTGGCTGAGACTTAAATGGACACAAATACAATGTAGTACCCTGAAATTGTGGCTGCTTTGACAGGCGTTCGTTCCAAATGATATATCGGTAAAGGCATTCATAATGCTACCACTTAAATCCACGTATTAAGGGTCAAATTAAGGTATTTAAGGTAGCAGTTCAAGGTTTGCTATTTTTGTGCAACAAATTACGAAAAACACAACTGAGAATCGTACATCAATCAGTACAGCAATTTTCTGCACAAGGAAGACATCTGCTCATTAGCATTCCACAAAGACGGAGTTATTTCTGTGACTAGTTTTGACACTTTATCTTATACTATCTAATTAAATCTCGGATTTTGAAGATCATTACTAAGATAATATTGTTGATGATGATCATGACAATAAAATAGATAGGCTAATACTTTAGTAAGAGCAATCATTTAAGAATATTAGTTTTTAATTTTTTTCTCTCTTTATCAGGGCAAAGGATAACCCCTATCTGATATGCTGATTATAAAATACGAAAGCAACTGAGCTTACTTGTGTTCAGTACATTGCAAACTGGTCATGTCTAGAATGGAGCCAAGATCAGCTGTGTCTCACTTTGTTCCTATTTGTTCGCATCAATGTTATTGTACTTGAGTAAGAATAACACTATATATTCCATATGATGGAGTATATGATACAATTATTTGCATTTTGTACATATCGAGAGAAACTATTCCTATACAGTTTGGTTGGCATTTGGATAACGATTCCGTTCCACAGGTAAGCAGCCAGTTGACAATTCTGGAAAACGATCAGAGTATATCGTCGAGCATTTTAACTTTAACTTTCATACCTAAACATGACCTTTGAACATCGGCTGGTATGGGAAATTTAAGCGAAAATGCTGTTTTTGAGCAACTTGAAACTAGAAATAAGATCTAATCAATTAATGTTTATGAAAATGTTTGGGTTCTCATATTAAATTTTGCGTTAATCACAAAAATTAAAAATATTCGTGAATTTTGCTGTCTATGTATCACTGTCGTTGTTGTCCCTGTTGCACGGTAACTGCTTACGTATCGCTACGTGTGAGCAATTAGACCCGCATTTCTATAGTGCGCTACATTATTTCCTTCATTATTATATTTAAAAAATTCCGGAAATAATAACTATTCAGATATTTTAAAAACAATGATTCCATTAATTTCTCTCTTTCTTCATTCTTTCTAAATTGCCTTGGAAACACGATTTTTCGAAGAGGCGCTCAAGGGGGATTTGGAACTATATGTAACAAAGACTACGTGGAGTGAACATTAAATGAAATTGTAGTTTTACGTTGCCAGATTTTTTGTAAAAGTATGGTGTAAATAATAGGATAAGTACATATATATTATTTATTTTATACATACATAACGGGTTTTTCTTCATTTCCATCACGATACTGTTTGCTACGTTTAATTCACTATTAACGTTATAGTGTTAATTCCGTACAAGTAATCTTTAAAATAATTCTGTCAATTTCCGGATGGAAATAACAGATACAACCAGCGTAGTTTTTCATTAAATTTTGTTCACTGGGTCTATCTTCATATAGTAACAATATTAATTCTTTAAAATTAAAGCATTAACTGGGCAAACAACAAAGGATAGTCTGAAGTTATATAAATTTGCTTGGAAGAAATGTGTCATCTGCATGATATATAGATACAACTACACAAGCTCAAATGGTGTGAACTTCGCACCAAGTTCGAATCCCAAAAATTACCTTTTTTTTCTTTTTTATTCTTTCTTTTTAAGAGTTAAGATCCATAATATTAACGGCTGTCAACTTACACGTTTGAAATAAAATTAGTAACTGCTCAGTTTTCAAAACCAACAAAAATAATGCGCAATTTGAAAATCATTTTATTTTTGTCATGCAAAGTAATATTTTTTTATCAATATGCTGTTCATCTATAATGGAACTATACATGTGTTGCCAATCATGTCTGCATCATAAAATAATAGTATTGGAACCAGTGTTGTGAAGCTGTTATTCTTCCATAATTAGATATTATAACTTTCATACAAGTTTATTTATATTCAATGTTTTCAAACTGAATTATTATCATTTTCCGGTGCACTCATCCACATGAAGAAAAATCGGTTTTAGACTGACATAAACATTTCAAACTTGCTTACGACATTAACGATGTTTCTAACAATTACTGAAATTAGAAACCATTTCCAAGCAGTGGGAATGTTGTCCACAGTCGCCATGGAAGCCCAGTAACTGAACTGATTTATGATTTTATAACTGAAACTATTTGCAATATTTCTATGCAAAAACCCAGCAATTATATGAGCTTCAATCATTTGCAAATCATTTTAATATTTCTAAAGTGTAATAATTATTTGTGGGTATAATATTCGTCTGAAAGGATACTAGAGGAGAGTGGCCAAATATCTTTGCATCAGAAAATGATTGTGGTAGAACCAGTGTTGTGAAGCAATTACTACTACATAGTTATATAGTATAATTTTTTATACGGGTTTGTTTATGCTAAATTTTTTAGGACTTAATGTTTTATTACATTTTCCTAATCACTCCTCCAAATCAAGAAAATTGGTTTTGGACTGACATAAAGTTTTACTTGCCTACTAAATCAATGATTTTTATAGAAATTACTGAAATCAGAAATTACACATTTTGTTTCCAAACAGTGGGAAACATGTTGCAAAGGTCCGGAAGGAAGCTAAAGTAAGAGAATTGATTTATGGTTTGTTAATTGAAAATGATAATGGTATTATTCCTATCCCCTAACCTGCAAAAATAAAAATAAACAAAACAAGTTTGTTCGATCTATTTATCTAAATACTGCATATTTATTGCAATATCATATTTTCTTTATTTCATTAAATGATAATGTCATAACTTTATATGCTTACTGATTATAACAACAGAACATCATAAATATAATAACAATTACAGATGAAAAACTTTTATTCAAAGGACATCATGCTTGAATTTAAGTACCACTACTATGACTACTATTAGTGCTATTAAAAATACTACTACTACTATTAATAATAATAATAACAGCATTAATAATAATACTAAAAGAATGTCCATCTACCTATATTTTTAAGTGGAAACAAACATGGGGGGGGGGGAGAAAGTTGGCACTAACCATAAAACATATCAAGCATACAATATCTTCAGACCAAAACAATTCTGAATAAATATTTTGGGATGTTAACATGGGATAATGGATAACACAAGAATTTATGATACAAAACAAAAATTAAGATAATTAATACACAATAAGCCGAGTTGTTTCTTTTTAGATGCTGTTCGTAAAATCAGTTTCTGGGTCCATCCATACAAGAACTGAGTTTATGGAATTCGCAGACTCTGTGTATCATTATAGACTAAATATGACTGTCAATGTTAATACTTGAAAATGTATGAAAAGCGCCCAACAAATGATACTTTAAGTCAGATATGAGAATTTGGTGAATGGTCTAAAACACTTCAAATGCTGCCATAAAAGGCCCACAATCAATTCAACCTCAAATTCCATCGACATCAAGATCTCACAGATATTGTGTTGTAAGTAAAAGATCATATGGGCATCAAAATGATCTTGTTATTGTCCCAATATGTGACATAACTCAGTCATTTGCAGAGTGTAGTATTTTTATAAGGTCAAATAGTAGCTGTTGCAAATTCCATTTGGAAATCTTCTAGTTCACTAATGAATCCCTGCGATCTATCACTTCAACAAAAGAGTTTGATGAAAACGTTTCAAGTACAGATATTAATCACTTGTACAAAATGTGAAGAAACTAATTAAAACAAAGTCATATCTTAACTTTGATATTCCTTCTTCCTTTTCCGATGATGACAATTTCCACCTTTTTTGGCATGAAAATGAAACAGTTCCTGTAACTGAATAAGATTTCAATCCTGGTTCAAGAGAATAACTTGCAGAATAAGCACAAATTGTAATTCAAGATGGATGTATCAACTTGGAAACTGAATGAAGTCCCCAGGATATCAGTTGATTACCTGCGTGACATCCCTATGGGCATTTATCAAGTCAAGCAGGCTCCAAAGTATACAAAAGAGAATCTCACAGAGGAGGGATATTCCTACCACGTAAGACCCATCAGGGATGATGGGTCTTATTGCCTAACTAACAGCGCTGTGATGCGTGTTTTGATGTGGTCTAACAGTGTAGCGAAAGTCAAATTTTCAGGAATATCACACACAACTGGCAACAAATAACGACGCTTTTCTACAAAGTAAAGTTATAATGTTTTTGTCAAACTTTACTTACCCTGATGTCTTTTCTCTAATAAATTCAAATTCTCACAAAAGAAATGGACCTGTTTTCAAGTTTCGTTGGCCTACATTTCAGTTGGCTGGAAAGCGATGAAAGCCGGGAATGCCGAAATCGGGTTAGGTTGAAATATTATTCTTTAACGAAACGAATAAAAAAACTATTATGCCTATTGGAACTATAAGCAACGTTTTGTTTCGTTCAAGAAACATACCTCCACATGAACCTACTTGAACATACTTCGGCATACCTCGACTACCGTCGCATTTCAACAAATTTAAATGTATGTCAACGGAACATGAAAATGCATCCATTTGCTAGTGTCATATTTTGATTCCACCTGGATAAAGACAGCACAGTAAGTATATTAATTACACATAAATTAATGGAAGAGTGTCGATATAGGCTGCCAAGTGTGTGAGATATTCCTGAAACTTTGACTACTCGTTCCGATGTCAACGACATCGGAACAGGCTATTCAAGGCCGTTATTTGGGTTGTAAGACGTAGCACGTAAACAAAAACATGTGCTATGTCTTACATTGTAGGACTAAGAGGAGGGGCACTATGAGGTTATGGCATGCATGGATTTTCCAGTTCTATTACATGTAAAAATCCAGTCTCTCCACTTCAAAAATAAAATCCATTCACTGGGGATCAAATACAAGCTGAAATATTCCATGGGCTCCATCAAAAGATGGTATTGTACCTGCAACGTTGGTGCTTGGGTTGTTGGGTGTTGTGCCCATGTCTAGTTTCCTATGGTTTTCTGGCTGCAAAAGATGGGTAAATGAGTTGTCAAAGAAAGCATCATTAATTAGTCATCTTAAGGATGCAACATGTATTCCAGAATATGAACATGACAACGTGGAATCAAATGAGTTGTTTTTCTACACTCTGACCACTACTTTCATCATTATTCATCTGGCTCCTTTTAAGTTGTAAGAAAAATGATATTTATGTATAGTATGAATTGTCAGCCATATCATGATGTTTCCATCATTATGTCATTTTATTTGTGTGACATTAAGGAAGAGAGAATGATAATACATAACAGTTGCCAGATTAAGGCC
>JAECUM010036023.1:0-19929 GCA_016617855.1 Megalonaias nervosa
CAGCAACAGCGAGAACAAGAGACAAGAAGGAAACGACAGGAAGAAGAAGAAGCAGCAGAGAAAAAACAAGGTCTAGGAGAGAAGGAGAACAGTGAAAGTCAAACGGTAATGGTACTCTTAGACATTTTGGCAGAGTTAGGAAGTCTGAAACAACTGTATCAGACTTCTTTATTACGACCCTAGAGAAATAGACCTTCCCAAGTCAAACAGTCCAACCCTGTTCCTACACCGGAGATACTACCCCTAGTGATTTCTACTAACTGATTGACGGAACCAAGGCCAGAAGTAGGCCTTGACCGTGGCAAAGGCTTGAGGCAGTTAAAGATGATTGCTTCTCGTTCCTGAGTTTGTTTTTGTTCTAAGAAAAAAACCACCCAACGGTCCTTTTCAGGGCCACTCATTTCTTTCGAAAAGAGATGGTATTTATTTTGCCAAAATCAATTAAAGCTCAAAATCCCTTTTTTTTAAACTCTATGATGTAAGTGTGTGAGTGCGTGAGTGTAGGCCCTTGTTCCAAAAATTCAAAACCAGGAGACACGTTTTTTCAGTCTGGTCTATTCTGGTACAAATATTTACAATTCAATGTCACAACACAACAAAACACAACACAACACTTTTTTAAAAGGTTCATAGACTTCTTCTTTGTCTTTTTTTCATTCACTCTCTGTTTTTTGAATTTCTTCACTTTCACAGTTTTTTCCTCCTCTTTTTCCTTACCTTTTTCACGTCTTCTTTTCTTTTCTGTCTTCTCTTTCTGAACGTGTCGGGGTTCTTCTTTTGCCGAGGGCACCTCTTCTTCTTCTTCCTCCTCCTGCTCCTAGTGTTTCTTAGGGCAGTCTGAAGACCAATGTCCTTTCTCTTGACAATGATATCAGGTATCTTGACTTTTGTCTCTTTTGACACTGGTCTTGCTTATTTTTGATGGTCAGGACATTCTGTAGCCCAATGCCCTTTCTTCTGACAGATATGGCAAGTATCCTGACTTTTATCTGGAAAGGAGGGGGAGTAGTCGGCTTGAGAGCAAAATGAATACTGAGAGGGAAGGCACCAGACCTTTATATATACACTGAGCCTGACATGGATATATATATTGGTCTATGGCGTTTCAAATGTAGTCATTTGACTTTTTGCAGTCAAGATGAAACGATCGCATGATTTCGTAAAGAAAGGAGAAGAAAGTAAGAGGCAGAAACGTGATTTATCGTCTCGCACAGTAGCTGAAGTCTTGGCTCAAATTCATGCCAGCGATTTTGAAGATGAGATGAGTGAGCTAGAATCTAGGCCCAGAGAGTCTACACCAAGTCAAAGTCCACCACCACCAGTAAACCCTGAAAAGTACTTTCACATTCGAGAGACCGACAAACGCTCCTCTAGAAAATTTACAACTACAGCATACACGTACAAAGTTAAGTTTAAAGATTTCAAGTCCGACGTACCGTTGGAGAAAACGGAAGAGTTCATCACCGATGTGTGGGATTCTTTGTTAACCACATTGAAACAGCAATGTCAAGCCAAAGAAGACGATCGCTTGAGACTTTTCATTCATCACGACAGTTTGAAGTCCCCCGTTTGGATCGAGTTTAGCAGTCCGGCAGAATTGACACCTTCCAAAGTCATGGACAAGATTCAACACGTACAACAATCCAACGACAAGTTTCACATCACCGATGGAAAAGCGACACTGTTCATGACCCACGTGTCTCTTCCCCAAGGGACCGGACAACGCAAAAAGGTGTTCTTGGTGGACGACTTTCGCAGCATCAAGCGCAGCATCGTTCACATTAACAATCTTCAAGACCAGATGTGTTTAGCCCGTGCCATCGTGGTGGGACGAACGTATGCCGACAAGAACGACACGGCAGAATGGAAAAGAGCCTGGCAAACTATTCAAAAATCTAGCCGAGACAAACAACGAAGAGAAGTAGAACTCCTGTTACAACAGGTTGGCCTGTCCAAAGACACACCCTGTGTCATTCCTGAAATGCAAAAATTGCAAGACGTTTTGTCTCCACGTTACACCTTGAAAGTGCACCCTCAAGAAGTGCGCGGACCTCTGTTGTTCCGAGGCAAAGATTTCAAAGACGGAAAATACATTCACGTCTATCATCACGATGAACATTTTGATGCCATTACCAACATCATTTGGAAAAATTCTATCAAATTGTGTACCAGAAGCGAGTACGGCTTCCCAACCACTTCACTTTACCGTACGGTCACGCTGATATTGGTCAGCATATAAATAGGGACAACGTCCAAGACCGATAGTTTATTGTCACTACCAACACCAATCGAGAAAGATGAATCCTTTAAAACAACAAGTATTACGCAAGAGCAAACTCAAATGCAATGCTGTACCTTGCGATTGCATGGATGCCGTACGCTGTGACCTCAGCGATTCAGTACCACATCATGGAAACTTTTCTATACCTACCATGGAAAGTGATGCTGTGCGTCTCAAACCTGACGGATGCGAAAGCGATGCCACTCGTTATCGTACACTTTTTTACTTTACTGGTTTTCATGGTGGATATCATCATTATGAAACCATGCGGCTACCACCCTACGGATGTCATGCAAAACTGAGCAAACTCCTACATATTTCACCGTACCCTCATCGAAATGATCCTGTGAAAGACGAATATTCGTTCCCTGTGCGTTTGCCTGAATACTGTGCCTTTGAAAGTCGGATCCAAACCTTCCAAGGAAAATGGCCAAAATATCTGGGAGGACCTATCCCCGAAGAATTAGCTAGAGCCGGATTTATTTACTTGGGCGAAGGGGATAAAGTCAAGTGCTTCAGTGCGGTGTGTCACTTCACGAGTGGGAGAAGAAAGATTGCGCTTACCTGGAACATGCAAGATGGTCTCCAGCTTGTCACTACCTACCTTTAGTGGGACCTAGTCATTGAAGTGGCATACCATGTCGTTTAAGAAACCAGCTGCTTAGCTAGGAGTCAAACATTGGACAACACCTAGACAAGTATTTAAACCCCATCTAAAAAAAAATCTTCAAACATTACCAAACGAATTTCAAGAGAAGATCTACAAGAACATTTGGCTTGGACTTGCCAGAGCAAAATATCAATGGGTGACTGTAGAACTTTTGTGTCGAGAAATTCACAAGAGGAAATTGACAAAGGTCAACAAACAAGTCAGATTTCTCTGGGTCAAGGGTGCACTCTTCCGAATATTCCGCTTTAGACCATTTACAATACGAGATTTTAATGACATTCTTGACCGTTTCCTGGAATGGACTGCCACCTCATTTAGCCAAACATTGGGACATGTTGTCCGTCCTGTCCAAAGCTCCTCACCCATGCGAAAAAACTCATTCAAACTGCCTCCAAAGACGTCATCGATACCGTGTGCGAATCTTGTCTGAATGTCTTGCAAGGCACAATACCATTGTCTAAACACCAGAAAGAATGCTTAGGCAAACATCGACACACTCTTCGCCAAATGGTCCAAAAGAAGATACCCATTGGTCAAAAGAAAAAGATGTTGGTGCAACGCGGAGGAATTTTGCCATTTTTGCCCATGTTACTGAAAGGAGTAATGGGAACAATAGGAGGACCCCTGCTGAAAGGACTATTGGGAACGATGGGAAACATCCTGGGAGGATGAAGATAAAAAGGTTCAAGAAGATAAAAGGGACCTCTGAAATCAAAAGATCTCAGACGTGATCCTTGAAATCCGATGGAAGGACGAAAACTGGCATTAGTGCCTTTCAAACGATGGATGGAATACCATCATTGGCAAGAACAACGGACCCCGCATTTACCTCCCAATCCTCATCTGACCGAAATGTCCCAGTTACAACACGAATTGCAATCATTGATGAATCGCAGCGATTTGTCAGAAACAGAAAAATCTCAACGGTACGGTCAATTCTTGCAACGACTGCAACTCTTTCACCAGAAAGCTTTAGACGAAACAGCTCTACCCACTCTGAAAGATTTTAAGGCCTTGATGAAAAGTTCACCAACACCACCACTACCACCTCCAGTGGTCAAGACAGAAAGTCCACCACCACTAGTCCCAGTGATCAAGACAGAAAAAGAAGAAGAGCTTCAAACTCCACCAGAAAAAGTATGCAAGTTAACAACACCACCTACATCCAGCATTGGTTGGATTAAAAAGATGATGGCTACCCCTTCTTCCTCAGAAGAGAAAAAAGAAAGAAGGGAAAACAGAAGTGAAACAAGAACTGATTACCCCAGTTCAGACACCTTCCTCCTCGACACCTATCGCTCGTCGGACACGTAAAGCATTACAATCCAAGAAAATACCACACGAAGAAAAGAGGAGCATCAGTAAAGAGTGGATCACTTTTTTAAAAAATGGAGAAGGTGTTAGCCAGCATTTACTACGATCCATCCCATCCTGCAGGTTGGGGAGGAGTTCAGAGATTGTATCATGCTGCCAAAACTAGACTGAAAAGTGTTCGTTTACCTCAAATGCAACGATGGTTACAAGAACAAGCCACGTACACCTTACACAAACCCATTCGACGATAAGTTTCCAGAAGTCACACCCGAGTGGAGGGTATCGATCATCAATGGCAGGCCGATTTAGCTGATATCTCTTATTTGGCCACCTACAATTTGGCCACCTACAATCGTGGTTACAAATATTTGTTTTGTGTCATCGACGTCTTTTCCAAATTTGCTTGGGTCATGCCACTGACTTCCAAATCGAGCAGTGAGTTAGTGCGAGCCCTGAAACTGGTGTTGAAACAAAGTGGGCGTCACCCTCTTCGTTGGCAAACTGACAAAGGCACCGAATTTCTGAACCAAGCTTTCCAAAAAGAATTAAAGAAACGTGACATTCATTTTTTCACCACCGAGAATCCCGAAACCAAAGCCAGCGTCGTGGAACCTTTTCAACGCACCTAGAAAGAACGCATGTGGAAATATTATACACATCAACTCACTCTCAAGTACATCGACGTCTTGCCACACCTAGTCCAATCGTCCAACCAATCTTACCATCGGAGCATCGGACGTGCCCCCCAAGAGGGGACTCCCGACAACGAAGTGACCGTGTTCGAGCGCCTGTTTGGTACGTCCCAAACGGTGACTGTCCCCAAGAAAGGTGGAGTGTTGGCAGAAGGAGATTGGGTGCGCATTGGCAAAACCAAACGCACTTTCGATAAAGTTTACTTACCGAACTGGACCACCGAATTGTTTCGTGTCACCGAACGTGTGCGTGGTCGTCATCCTCCCGTCTATAAATTGGAAGACATGAACAGGGAAGTGTTAAAAGGAACGTTTTACTTGCCCGAGTTACAACGTGTGACCAAAAAAGAAGACGACGTGTACGAGATCGAAAGCGTTCTCGATCGATGAACCCGAAAAGTGGGAAAACGACGTGTCAAAGAAGTCAAAGTACGTTGGAAAGGATATCCTCCCAGTTTTGACTCTTGGATCGACGCTTCGCAACTCATCCACTATAAAAAGAAGTGACCATCATGCCCTTCAACACAGCCTCAGCTACTGCAGTGACCACTCCTTCCCCTCGTTCTTCTCTGCAAGATCTACAAAAGCAACCCTTGTGGGTGTGGTGTGGAGAACGTGTGCCTAAAAAGCAAATCGTCTTTTTTTCTGCCAAATCGTTTTGATGTATTGTGTCATCAGTGCTGCCATTGCCAATTTGAGTTTGCAACAAGGAGACAAACAACTGTGGACCATTTTACTCAACAGTTGCATTGGTTACCTTCTTCCCAATCCGTCTCTTAACTATTCCTCTAACGGGAACAACAACAACGGGAGTCTTGCGTCCAACATTAGTCCCCCATCCAACAGTCACCCTAACCATCCTCTTTTAGACACTCCTCTGACTTCCAGCGACTCCTCGGACACTAGAACTCTGGAATTATGAACAACCAATTTTACTTAACGTTACCCAGTGACAGTTCCATGGAGGTGTTTCCCAATAATACCTTATGCTGTTACACGGACAAATTACCACAGGCCATCGAATCGGATCACGAAGCCCATTGGGAAGTGGCTTTGGTAGAAATGATTCACCCTACACAAATCAAAAACATCGTCGAAAATCAAAACACTTTTACAGTACAAGTTCATGACGAGCAAGTGCAACAACACTTGGATGAACGCAGCAGTTTAGCTGACTCTATGAAATCACAAGACCCCAAAACTAAACGAATCACTTATCGGTTGAAAATTCTCTCAGGCTATTATTTTAGTGGCCAACATTTGGTGAAGGCTATTGCTGACAGGTTTAATAAAAGTGTCACGATCGAATACCACAAAACAGCTCGTCGCCTAATGATGAAATTTTCAAAGGACAAAGTATTGGCCATAACATTTTGTCCTGAATTGTATGACATTTTGGGTGGAGATACTAAGTCGATCAAGATTGCAAACGAAATACCAGCCGTGACCAGTAACTCAGATTTTGCGAAATATTTTAGATTCCCTGTAGAAATGAACCAAGGACTGAATTTGATCTTTGTGTACTCCGATGTGGTGGAGTACAACGTGGTGGGACACACCTCCGGACCATTACTGCGTGTCATTCCTTTCAAAGTAGATTCTGCCACGAACGCTGACGAGGAAGGTTGAAACACCTATCCCGCTGACCGCGAATTTGTACATCCTCACTATTTGCCCGTCAGTAAGTCGTATTTCGACACTGTCAGCATTACTATAAAAGGAGATCTAGGACAAAATATTCCATTTACCAAAGGGAAAGTCACAGTAAAACTCCATTTTCGAAAACGATTACTCTAACCTTTTGTCAGTCATGTATCCTGTGTACCGAGGAGTCGCTCGACAGCGAGGGCATGGTTTAGGAGATATGCTCGAATCAGCCTTTCATTCAGTGGTTCCCGTTTTGAAACCGACGGTGACACGGGGATTGCACGCCTTGAAATATGACGCGTTGACGTAAGATAAAGAATTTCTCCAAAATGTCATCATTGACAAACAAAATCTAAAAGAAACTTTCCTGAGAGCAGGCAACAATGTCTTGCTTCAAACGGGTAAAGACATTTTGGGCCGGCGAGAAACTCCTATAAATGCCCTGGGCGATGCCGAGTCAGGCATTCCTGCTTCCCTGACACCACAGCAAGGACAAGGCAGAAAAAGACGACGAAAACACCCCTTCAGAGGACTTCACACCCCTAGAGCTAGAAAGACTAAGAAAAGAAGAACTACCCGAGAGTTAGACGTTTTTGATTAATAAAAAAGAAGAAAATGATGCTCCGACAGTCTTGCGCTTGTTCCAAGTCGGAACTGGATCTGTTTGCCATGCCACCCACCATGATGACGATGCAAGAATCCCAATGGGTCGAATTTCATCCTGTCTCCTCTTTGACGGATGCAGCTTCCATCGAGTTTGAAATGAAAGGACAGCCTGAAGATTATCTCGATCTGAATAGCAGTTACTTGTACCTGAAACTGAAAGTGATCAAAATAGACAACACCAATCCGGGAGACAATGCTATAGTAGCTCCCGTCAACAATTTCATGCATTCCTTGTTCAGCGAAGTGGATTTGTACTTGAATAACAAACTGGTCAGCAGTAGCATGGATACTTACCCTTACCGAGCGTACCTGGAAAATCTCTTGACGTACGGAAAAGAGGCCAGGAACACTCATCTGGATGCTTGCGTGGTATGGAAACCTGACACCTCAGGTGAAGACATGTTTAACGACACAGCTCTGACAGCCGATAACAATCCTCACAATGTGGGTTTTAACGACCGTCGAAAGAAATCCTGCATGGACGTAGTTTAGAACTGATAGATCGCTTGCATTTGGAAATGTGGTTGCAAGACAAGTATTTGCTCAGCGGAATGGATAATCATCTGAGACTCAATCGCAGCAGTGTCGCTTTCCATTTAATGGCTCATGCCAACGAGTACAAAAGCATCATCCAAGAAGCCAGACTTTACGTGCGCCGTGTAGAAAAGTGTTACCTAAAGCGGGAAATGACATCAGTTACACATTGAGCAGAACGACAGCCAAGTATCCGATACGACGTGTAGAAGTGAAAACGTTCGCCATTGCTGCTGGACTCCTATCCAAGATCGAAGATCATCTGTTTCAAGGACAGTTACCCAAACGTTTAATCGTTGGTATCGTCAGTAATGCAGCCCTCAACGGAGCCCACGATCAAAATCATTTCCAGTTTAAGCACTACAGAGTGTCCAAGGTCGTAGTCAGTCTCGATGGCAAGACCTTGTGTACTAGACCATTCGCACCTAACTTTGCCCAAAAGAATTACTTGAGATCGTACTTGTCTTTGTACGAAGCTACCGGACAGCTAGGAACCAACACCAGTCACGGTATTTCGTACGAAGATTATGTAGGAGGTTACACTTTGTGGGCCTCTGATTTCACTCCAGACCAAGGCAGCGACGAGGGACATTTCCACCCTATAAAATCCGGTCAACTGCGTGTTGAACATCAGTTTGCAGAAGCTCTCACCGAGACGGTCAACGTCATCCTGTATGCCGATTTCGATAATACCATAGAAATCAACAGTTTGAGAGAAGTCATTCTAAACTATTAGAAACTATGGAAGACACGTATCCCTCATTGAACGGTAGAGAATCTTTTGAAATGGAATGGGAGGATAGCGTGAAAACAGAACCCCAAGACCAAGACAAAGAGGACTAGGTAGTGTTCACGTCCAGATGGCCAGAACAAGAACAGCATTTAGCGTCGTGTTTTGCTAAACACCTGGCGAATAAAATTACGGAATTGAGTATGAAAGATTGCTATGGATGTCAAAACGATCACCCCAGTCAAATTCAACACGATAAATGTTTGATGATGAGTCAAGAAGAAAAATTGGACGAGTATCTGGACGAAGCTTGGAGTCTCATCTCGGAAGAAGCAGTGTTGCATGAGTGGTATAAAGGCTTGCGTGATCATTCCTGCCCACCATTGTCTACTCTAGAGATCTATCGCATCGAATCTCTCTTAGCCCAGAGTGCAGAGACGAAGCGAAGAAACGGCTACTTGACAGAGCGTTTCAAACAAAAAGTCAGAATTGAATTGATGACATATCATTACTTGTGAGGAAAAAAATAACAAGAAAAAATGGATACCTGGGAACTTTATTACCTTTTGAACAATAGGTCGTATACTGCTTCTTGGAATCCTGTCGTGTGCGCTAAAGATGAACTACCTCATCGCAAACCTCAAGACCATCAAGCTTATGTCATCAACACGGACGAAAGTCATCTCCCAGGAACTCATTGGGTTGCCGTCTACTTCCCTCAAGAGAACTGTGTGGAGTATTTTGATTCGTATGGATTACCCCAGTTGGAAATCGACATCATGGACTTTATGAGAAGAAATGCCCAGACGACACGATACAATAATGTGAAATTACAAGGCACATATTCCATGGTGTGTGGACAATATTGTGTGTATTTTCTTCATCAACGCAGTCTTGGATATCCTTTAGAACATTTAGTGACTTATTTTGATAGTAACTCTTCTAGAAACGATGAGAAAGTAGATCGATGTTTTTGTGACCATTATGGCTATCTTTTGTCTTTAGCTAGGAAATGTAGTGTACATCAATGGCCTCGTGACTTCCATCAGTGGATATCTCACATGATTTCACAACGTTGTCAACCTTGTCAAAAATAGTTATTGTTTGATATTAATGTATATTGTTAGTAGTTAATTGTTTGTTGAATAAAAAATGTTGTGTTTTAAAAAAAAGTGTGTCTGTCGTTTGTTTCCAAAAAACACTGTGAATATATGCTCTTTGACTTTCTCTCTATCCCTCACCATGACATTCGCTATAATAACGTTTAAACTCAACAAAAACAAAGTAAGGATGTTTTCTATCGCGTCCGCGTTTGTACCATATAAAGCGGGTTGGTTTCCAGTCTGGCCATCCACTGTTGACTCGCCAGCCTATGAAGATGCCTTCCAGACTAACCAAGCCGAACGAAGCTTACATCAATTTGCATCGTGTCAGGCTAAACCTGATACCGAAGCCTGAAGAGATAGATAATGTCAGGATGTTAGCAATAACCCAAGACCTAGTAGAAGAGGTTTTCAGAGAGGAAATCAAAAAAGAACAAGAAGAATGGACAGAGAAGTACAGACTTCAGAAGCAGAGAGAACAGCAACAACAACAGCAGCAGCAGCAACAGCAGCAGCAAGAACCAAACAGAGGTTTCGTCGACTGCCGTGTGGACACCAAAGAGTTCTCCTTCTCTTTCCGCAGAAGCAGGCTGTATCGTATAGGAAAGCCTGCCCCAGACGTGGACGCAATCTTAGACAGTAAAAAAAGATTGCCATCACTCCCCGTCAACAAAAAACAGCCCTTTTCAGGGCTACCCCAGTACTCTCGAAAAGACATACTAATTCAATTGCCAAAACCAATTTGTGTGTTTGTATGCTTAAAAAAAATAGAAGTGTGTCTATAAGCACTTCGTTTCTCTGTCTTGTCAGATAATGTATGTCTGTGTTTGTAAGTAAAAAAAGGCAACGTAAGTGTTTCTTTTAGGCCCGCGCGTTTAATGTGATGGTAAGTTTTGGTATCAGGAATGTTTTCCTTCACGTCAGTTCTCCAGGGATATAAAGCCAAGCGCACGTCAGTCTGGCTACCCATCGTTGACCTGTTAACTTGGAAGAAGATGAGTAGCAGAATAGCCAAATTGTTGGAGCTGCAAATGCACCTGGAGTATGCCAGGCGCATCCTGGATGATCTGGCTATGGAGACCATTGCAGAAGCAGACCAGTTGGAAGAAGAGGAGAAAAATAAGAAGAAAGAAGAGGAGAAGGAAAAGAGGCGAGGGATCCTGCCTCACCTCATACTAAGACCTCTGTGTGAGGTCAAGCCTAAGGTGAGGACACCATCGTCTCCACAGCCACCACCTCCACAACAAAGACAGCCACAGCCTCTGCCACCAGTACCAAGAGCAGCTGTCTCCCAGAGAGAAACCTGGGAGGAGGAGGCATTGGAGGAATTGGAAAGACAGAGGCAAGAGTGGGAGCCTCGGCGTCAGCATCATCATCTCAGGGTGTGGAATAGAAGAAGGAGGGAACAAGTGTTCACCATCCCTCAAACTGAAGAGTGGGATAGTGAAGCCAGTCAACCTCCATCTGCGCTCCCAATCACACGCATAAATTGGGAGCAGGATTGGAGCCGGCGATGCGTGTGTGGTTCTCGCCCTGGGAGATGTCGTCATTAACCAGGTGCATTTGGAGTTCTAAAAAACAGCCCTTCTCAGTGCTAACTAGATCTCTAAAAAAGAGAGACTATTCAATTTGGCAATTTGTGTGAATGTGAAGTAGTGTGACTATAAACACTCACTTCTTTACTGATGTGTGTGTGTGTGTTTGCGTTCGCATTCGTTTGTGAGGTTAGTATAGTGTGTATGTTTTATGCATTCTCGTCCGTTTGTGTGGATAGTAAATATGGTGTGTTTTATGCATTCTCAATCGTTTGTGAGGATAGTATAGTGTGTATGTTTTATGCATTCGCGTTAGTTTGTGTGGATATTATAGTGTGTATGTTTTATGCATTCTCGTCCGTTTGTGTGGATAGTAGATATTGGGGTTTTTTATGCATTCGCGTCCGTTTTTGTGGATAGTAGATATAATATGTTTTATGCATTCGCGTCCGTTTGTGTGGATAGTATAGTGTGCATGTTTTACGCATTCGCGTACGTTTGTGTGGATAGTAGATATTGGGTTTTTTATGTATTCGCGTCCGTTTGTGTGGATAGTAGATATGGTGTGTTTTATCCTTTCGCGTCCGTTTGTGTGGATAGTATATAATATGTGAAGTGAGTGTAAGGGATGTATTCGTTCACGTCCGTGCTTGACGTATGTAACGCGGAACGCTCGTCAGTCTGGCTATCCGCGTTGACTAATGAACACCTTCAAGAAAAAATGAATTTGTTCAATGAATTAAGACAGTTATTTTTGGATGATGGATGCAGCCTACGTGGTGGAAAGGCTTGAAAAAGAATAGAGCTATCCAGACAGCCAAGACTTTGTTACCAGTAAAGTCAATAGCCTGAAAGTAGCCAGGGATCAGGTGGCAGGAATGATAGAAGAGGAGGTGGAACAATTAAGAGGATTCATCAAGCCTAAGTATGTAAGAGTGGGGACATTGAAGGAAGCCCTTGATCTTGTCATCCAAGTGAGGAGCTTCTTGCAAGATACATTTAATTGGTCAGAGTGGTCTTTTGTCCAGTGGGGTTTACAACAATTAAAAAAAGCAGAAGACAAGATGAAAAACGTAATGAAAGAAGAGGTAAAGAAAATCAAAGACACCTGGACAAAAGAGAGAAAGGAGAAGGAAAACCGAAAAAAAGAAAGAGGACTTTGAAAGACTGAACATCAACTGGATGAAAATACAGAAAAAATTCAGAGACATGGGACATCCAGACTGGATTCCAGAGGAAGAAAAGAAAAAGAAGAAGAGAGGAATCATTGGAAAATTAAGAAGCTGGTGGACGAACTGGAGACAATAGAAGAAAAAACCAAACGCCCTTTTCAGGGCCACTCCACTGCCTGTAAAAGATTTATTCTTTCTTGCCTAAAATATTTAAAACATAATATACTATCCACTGACACAAACGCGAATGCATAAAACTTTGTATAGAAATGAAACAGGTGGCATGACGTCACGGTACTTGCTACATTGTTGCAAGTGTCCAGTACCGTGACGCCACCCTACCTGTTCCATTCCTATTGTCCCTATACAAAATTCCCATTGTCCGTATACAGGCCCAGGGTGTGCTAGTCGCTATACAAAATTCCCATTGTCCGCATATACCCCCAGGGTGTGCCATATATTCGATATTGGTGTCCCGTAATGCTAATTCCCATTGTCCGTATATCGTCCCCATATACTACTCATATAGAAGATTAAGCTTGTTAAGGAAAGAATTTACGTATGAATATGGTTCAGACCAAGCCAGTAGGCTTGGGGTGCATAAAAGATTTTAGAAATACAGTGTAAAATATCAAACCATAAAATGGTCAATAAAGAAATATTAATGGAGAAAAGGAAAACGTGGGGAGAGGCGGGGCAATGGAAATTAAATAATAAAATATTAGGGGAAAAGGAATATGAAGAAATTACAACAGAAGGATTGAGGGGTTTTTATAGAGAAAGGCAACCAAAATATTGAATGTGAATGGGACATCTTAAATCGGAAAATTAAAAAGAAAACTCTAAATTATTGTAAAATAAGGAGAGAGAAAATAAAAAATGAGAAACAAGAACTTAAAAGATATTTAAACTTGACATAGATGAAGAAAAAGAAATAGCACAGAAGCTGTTAAATGAAATGTTAGAGGAAACAAAATGATGGAGGGAAATAAGAGCGGGGAAATTTACAATACTTTACAAAAAGGCAAAGGGATAATATAAGAGGGAAGAATTGAGGAAGGGAGGGGAGAGAGTAGAATCTGGAAAGTATAAGGGATGGAAATATTACACAAAAAGATATGTTGATTTGTATAAAAATACTATCAAGATGTACATACTTCTTATAAAATAGAAAACAAGATAATAAGTGAATACTTGCAAGAGGTAGAATTTGAGGTGATGTCATCAAAATGCAAAGACGTATGATGATTTCATCTCAAATGAGGAAATAAAGAAAACTATTTCATCTCTGGCGAAAGGAAAATCACCAGGGATGGATGGACTCACCACGGAATTCTATCAGAAATTCCAAAAAGAATTAACGGCGAGTTTAGAATCGCTAGATAATAACATATTTTTAAGAAAGAGAAAAATTTCTAAATCCGTGAGGGAGGGAATGATCACGATATTATACAAGTGAAAGGAAAATAGGAAAGACCTTAAAAACTGGAGGACTATCTCTCTTCTAAATGTCGATTATAAAATATTGAGTAGGATTTTACCAAATAGAAAAAAAGAATTGTGTGAGGAAAATAATCAATGAAAACTTAAGTTGTGGTGAAAAAGGTAGGGATATTCAGACTAATATTTTAAACATACAAACCGTGATAGCCTATATAAACCAATCTGGTCAAAAGGATGCTATGATACTCTGACGAAGAAAAAGCTTTCGGCAGATTAGGACACAACTACATACAACAGGTACTAAAAAAATTAGGCAGCGGAAAAAAAATTTCAGAAATGGGCCGAAATCTTGTACACTGGAATAAAATCAAGAGTACAGGTAAACAGCAATCACGGGAGAATTTGAAATTCAAAGGTCAGTGAGGAAGGGACGCCTACTGCCCATGTCATTATACTTAATAGCAATTGAGATCTTGAGTCACAAAATAAGCAACAACTCGAAAATAGAAGGTAAACGCATTCCAAACTTGAAACATGAATTAAAGAATCTCCAACACGAAGATGATTGCCCAAACTTTATCAAGGATGCAAAATCTTCAAGCACCTGCAAAACGAATTTGAAACTTTCGGAAAAGCTTCAGACTCCAAGATCAACCACGAAAAAACAGAAATTTTAAAGATAGGAAACTGGAGGGGGAATCACCCGGGACTCCCACCTCAACAAATAAAAGATAAGGTCAAGGCCTTAGGAGTGACCCTTGGCCATAAAGCAAAAATATCAAAAATAAGCAAATACATAGTATCAAAAATAAAAGAGAATATATATATCTGGATGCTTACGCCACTGTGCATAATGGGGCAAAGACATACTTGTAAGCCTATAGCAATATGAATTATATCCTAAATTCCGTTGACCTGGAAAAAAAACCCTGAATGAATTAGACAAACAAATTGTAAATTATATATGGAACACCAAAACGCACTATCTGCCCAACGAAACATTAGATAGGACGAATACTAGGGGGAGATTAAGTCTTCCCAATCCAATTATAAGTTAAGGTAGCTAATATTTTCAACAGATTTGTAATAAAAATAAAATAAAATCCGACATTAGCATGGTGAGCTTTGCTGCTGTTGATGTTGTTGTTGTTGTCGTTGTTGTTGTAGGCTTTAACGCCATTTTTCAGCACAAGATAGGCTATACATGGTGGCCAGTATTAATGGCGGAGGAAGAACCCTGGAAAACCCAGGGAAGAACCACCGACCCACGAGAAGCTACTGGCAGGCTTTCTCACGTACCCACGTTAGCCGAGCCAGAGACTCGAACCAACGCAGACAGAGGTGAGACGGCAGTGATCCGTAACGGTGAGCGTTTTAGACCACTTGGCCACTCGGGGCCCCAGGAGAGCTTTGTAGACATACTGGCTGGTTTTACTTTAAAATTTTTAAAACCTTTTAACTAAAATACTTGAAGTTCCACAGAAATATAGATATATTAAAGAAACAGTTTTAAAATATAGAGCGAAAAAGGAATTATGGGGAACAGAGAGAGAGAGAGAGAGAGAGAGAGAGAGAGAGAGAGAGAGAGAGAGAGAGAGAGAAACATTCGAATGGACCGGGGTAAATAACGAAAACTGTCAGATGTAAAGTAAAACAAAACACCGGGCGATTAACTGGGAAAATGTGTGGAAGACATGGGCGAGAATTAAAGTCCTTACAAGTTTAAAGTATGATATTTAAATTTTTACACGATGTATGGCTTACGGGCGAAGTGGCTTTCAAACGCCCCATGGTAAATGAAATTCCCAAATGCCCAAGATATAAAGCAGCCACTTTACAAAATGCCATGCAATAGCTCAATGTGAGAATAATAAAGTAAGAAGAATTAACTTCATAATGCAGATACGCAAACAAGGAAAATAATTTCTTATATCTAGACGGAATATCTGATAAAAAAGGATACAAAATATAACTGATTATATTATTAAAACAATGTTGAAATGTGGTCATGTGGTTAGGATTAAACAATAAGTGCTTGACTAAAATGACATTTTTCCTGTACCCGTGTAGAAGACCACTGTGGGGGATCGGTCCCAGTTCATCGCCCCGCTTAGGGGGCGGTTCCAGCCCGTGCGCGGGCTGGGCTCCTCTCTCACATGTCACAAGTACACAGGGATGCTGGAATGGAATTTTTAAATCTTTGAAATTTTTGTCCATTTTTGACGGTATCTCCCTTAGTTGTTCTTTTTATTTTCGCTCATTAGCATAATCTAACATTTAAACTCACATTACAAAAAAAGAAAAAAAAGAAACCCATCAATCTAGCAAAACATTAACAATCTCTTTAGATAGGTACACCAGGCCTTTCAGACGGGGAACAGGGAACCTGCGTACCGGAAGTAATGAGCGTAGATAGCACGACATGAACAGGGCTGTGGGATAGTTCATGAAAATCTCGGACGCAGCACATGGACAAACGCAGTACATGGCACAAAAAACATAAGGGATACACGAACACAGCACTAACAACATGATTTCCCTCACAATAACAAACACACACAGAAATAAACATGCAGACGCACAGGGAAAAGATTTTCCCATTTTTTAAAAAAAATTTCATTTTGATTTTCGGTCTTTTTTCTTTAGACCTCTTTTCCAGCTTTAGGAAAACTCGAGGCACCACAACACCATACCCCAAAATAAGGAGCAGCACGATTATCAAATAAAGGTAGTGTAGCCCCTTATATCAGGCTAGGCAAGGTGCCCTCGAATAATATTAAAATAATGAGAAAGAAACTTACAACATGAAAACAGAAAGACACAGCTTAGGGTTTTCTTTGTATTTTGTACCTTTTGATAGAATACATAAACGTCTCTCATTCTTAAAGAAATTTAAAAGCAATAAAGAACCAAAAAGAACTCCAGAAAGGAAAATATTCCTATTAAAAAATAAATACAATAACAAGTATACAACCAGGGGAATGATATGATATAATGCCGTCCTTACAATAACATTTATAGCATACAAACTCTATAGCAAATATACATATAGCAAACACAGGATATAGGCAATCACATACACGACAGGGGGAAGGGAATCTGCAGTAGGCAATAGTCTTTGGTCCGATGAACAACACCCATTATCTAGAGGAACCAGCAAGGCACCTCACACATACACATAAAAGCTTTTACTTATATTTCTGCGGGGGGGGGGGAGGCAAAACATAAAATGTAAAAAGTTAAACATAAAAACGTTTTCAAATGGATAAGCAGACTTGTATTATAGTTTTAAAAGGCATATATTTATGATTTTGACCGCCTTACAAATAAATTTTATTTCTTTGTTTTGTTTGGTATGGCAATAGGGCCTTAGAAACACTGTCGCCTTAATGGTGGGTTAGACACAATATGTGTGTGAAGATTATGTCCGCATAAGGTTGTGGATGCACATACGTAATACAGTTTTAAAATGCATATATTTAAGATTCTGATCATCCTAAAATATAATTTTAGTTTCCTGTTGTGTTTGGTATAGCAATAGCGACATTAGAAACGCTGTCGCCTTAATGCTGGACTAGACAGAATATGTGTATGAAGAGTCTGTCGCAATAAGGATGTTGTGACCGTCACAGTTGTGTGTAGGCATTAAAGAGACACAGTATTAAGGCGACAAATGTGTGTTTACGTCTAAAAATAAATTTTATTGTTTCAAACATGAATATTGAAGCTTGATAATAGGAATTATAATTTATTTTGATTAATTCATATACAAATATGTGATACTGTTTCAAAACACAACTTGATATCATTCTATCACCCTAATGCTGCTCTGTGACATATGTCGCCCTAATGCTGGTTACGTGCTCATGTGTGTGTGTGAGAGAGAGAGAGAGAGAGAGAGAGAGAGAGAGAGAGGAGACGGTATGATGTTGCCTCTTACTTTCTTCTAGTTTCTCACCGGAACCGTTTCATCTTGATTGCAAAAATTTCGTTTGGCTAGGTTTCTCAGGCAGCAGGTCACTATATAAGATTAGTGTCTTAGAGTTTTTAGCGTATTCATTAAGTTCTCAGTCAAGAAGATGGACGAGTCAACACAGATCGACCTGCTGGTCAAAGATTTGCTACGAGTCATACGAAAGCATAATTCACAGGCGAAAGTGTCAACAAAACTTACCCTTCTAGTCTATGATTTGATGAGAGTCATAGAAAAGTGTATAAGTCCTAATGAAGTTTGCTATATCTGTAAGATACATAGGCATTTGTCTCCAACATGTCCGCTTCGTCCAATAAAGAGAGACAAAAGTCAAGATACATGTTATCGTTGTCAAGAGAAAGGACACCAGGCTTCAGAGTGCCCTAAGAAAAAGAAAATAAACAAGAGGAGAAAGTGGAGAGGGGTTCAGAAGAAGAAAGTGCTGATGAGGAAGAACTTGTGCCAATGAAGAGATGGAAATGGAAAAATGGACTATTTGAGCCAATGTGATGGTCTATAGCCACAAACAGGAAATGGAAAGAAAGCGTAAGTGTCTCTAGGTCTTGATTTTTATAATAAGAATGGTATATATTGTTTTTGTATTGTCACTGCACGAATATATGGTCTTTCACCTCTCTCTATCCCTCTGGATCATATTTTAGTTGGAACTGAAATGGAAGGGATGTTTTCCTTCACGTACGCACTTCAGGCATGCAAGTGAGATAAAATTTGACAGTCTGTCCATCCATCATAGTTATGTCTTGATTTTTTCTAAACACTTTAGATAAATTTTCACACACTCATACACTGACGTTATAGAACGATTGTGTGTTTGTTTCTTTCCCTTAACAAAAAGCTTATCCTTAACAAAAAAGTGTGTTTGTGTGTTTGTGTGCCTTCGTACGTTTTGTGTGTTTGTATGTGTTTGTGTGCGCTCATATGTTTGTGTGTATGTGTGTGTGATTCATCTTAATAAGAAAAGACCTTGTCCCTACACTATATGGATAGTATATAATGTGTTTTTTTCCTTCCCTTCTGTGTTGATAGTAGGTATTGGGGTTATTTTCTTCCCCTTCTGTGTTGATAGTAGATATGGGGGTGTTATTTTCCGTCCCTTCTGCGTGGATAGTAGATATGGTGTTTCTTCTTCTCTTCCCTTCTGTGTGGATAGTAGAATGTGTGTGTGTGTGTTCGCGTACATTTGTGTGGATAGTAGAGTGTGTTTATATCCGTTCGCGTACGTTTGTGTGGCTAGTAGAGTGTGTTTGTGTGCGTTCGCGTACGTTTGTGTGGATAGTAGTTATGGGTGTATTTTACTTCTCTTCCCTTGTGTGTGGACAGCAGAATGTGTGTGTGCGCTAGCGTAATTTTGTGAGGATAGTAGATCTGGGTGTTTTTCTTCTCTTCCTTTCCGTGTGGATAGTAGAATGTGTGTGCGTTCGCGTACGTTTGTGTGGATAGTATATAAGTGTGTGTTTTATGGGATCCTGTACGTTTGTGTGAATAATAGGTATGGTGTGTTTTATGCGCTCGCGTCCGTTTGTGTGGATAGTATATATGGTGTGTTTTATGCATTCGCGTCCGTTTGTGTGGATAGTATATATGGTGTGTTTAAGGCGTCCGCTTACGTTTGTGTGGATAGTAGATATCGTGTGTTTTATGCATTCGGGTACGTTTGTGTGGATAGGAGATATGTTGTGTTTCATGCATTCGTGTACGTTTGTGTGGATAGTAAATATGGTGTGTTTTATGCGTGCCAGTTCGTTTGTGTGAATAGCAGAGTGTGTGTGTTTTATGCATTCGGGTACGTTTGTGTGGATAGTAGGTATGGTGTGTTTTTTCTTCTCTTCCCGTCTGTGTGGATAGTAGATATTGGGGTGTTATATGCGTTCGTGTAGCGTTTGTGTGGATAGTATATATTGTGTGTTTTTATGCGTTCGCGTACATTTGTGTGGGTAGTATATATGGTATGTTTTATGTGTTCGCGTAGCGTTTGTGTGGATAGTAGATATGGGTGTTTTTTTCTTCTCTTCCCTTCTGTGTGGATAGTTTATAAAGGGATTTTTCATCCCTTCTGTGTATTTGTTTGTTTTTTTGCGTGTACGTACGTTTCTTTGTTTTTGTATTTGTGCATTTGTATGTGTGCCCGTACATTTCTTTGTTCGTGCA
>JAECUM010036024.1:0-35476 GCA_016617855.1 Megalonaias nervosa
TATATATATATATATATATATATATATATATATATATACACAGTCAAACCCGGTTATCTCGGTTACGTTGGGGGTGTAAAAAGATCGTCGACATAACCGGGTCCCGAGATATCCGGGTTCATAAAAACCGGTAATGTAATTTTAAAGATGTCCTTGACCATTACTCCAGTCTCTTGCTCTTACGTTTACTAGAATCCCCTCCCACTGCATGTTACAATAAAATACACAAAATGCTTAATTGATAATAAAATGAAAGAAACTAACCTGGTGTTGTTATCATTGATTCCTTGTTTTTTATCATCATGAGTAATTTATTAAATAAAAAAATATATGAACTCCCTATATCACGTGTATACATCCATACTGTAGTGTGCATCACTTATGTCAGATAACACATGACGCATTTTCATAACTGATGTGAATATTGAAAAACAAATCATGTTTGGCTGTACTCAGAGGCTGGAATATGTTATCATGACTGAAAAATGGATCCAAGAAAATCACAGACAACAGAGTGTGAGAGAGAAACATCAACCAAATGCTTTCAGGCGCCTGCCATTCACGCATAACACGGTGTTAGGTGCAAAATAACCAAGACTGTATTATATCCAGGTTAATATATGACAGTATCTCGCAAATAAAGATCAATATATGTTTTTGAAAATACATGTACATGTACATTTACTGTGAGTGCAAATGACAATCTTTTCGCTAGCATGGGTTACAAAGAGTATTATTAAAGCAAGTTAATATTGAGTATACTACTTACCCAGCAGGCATCAATGGGAGTTTGTATCAATTATGATTCCAGATGACAAACAAATAGATGCCCGGGTGGTGAATAAACACAGCCGGTAGCAAGCAGTAAACTCATTCTTTGAACTTACCGGCAGGATATCAAATACAAAGGTTATTTTATTGCAAAGCAAACCGACCCTGGAAACTGACTTTGGATTCTTTTAAGTGTGTCAATTCTTTTTTTCTTTTCTGTTTTTTCTGGGTTTTTTAGCCGACTTTGGTTCCCTTTTACCGGTATTCACGGGAATTTTGAAAATAAATTAAAACAAAAGGAAGCCAATTTTTCTGATAGACCTAAAGAAGAGATATTACAAATAAGAAAACAAAACAAAATTAAGAAGACCTCAAGCCTGAGAACTAAATTATGGGGAACTGACTGCCACTGTATAGAAGCCAAGTGCCTGAGATTATCCATTCCCGTGCATATATACGAGTGTATATATAGGGTGGTATTCTGCCTAGTAATAAATCTGTTCTGTTTATTTTCTGTTGACAAGTATATATTCTTAATAAACTAACCGATTAAGCTACTCTTACGAACCAAAAAACAGAAAGAATACGAAATAAACATGTAACTACCGCCATAACTGACCAAAATTGTGCGTGAAAATCAATCGCTTTTGCTGACCATTTCTTGTATAATTTCTGCGAGATTGACGATAAAAAGTTGCATTTTGTCGAATTAACGGGTCCACATGTTACTTCAGACTGAAACTTATGCCTGACATAACCGGGTTTTCGACTTACCAGAGGTTAAGATAAGCGGGCAAAAAACAGCATAACAAAGAAGGATTTTTTCGAGACCGGACCAAAACGCTCGACATATGTGGGTTGTTGAAATAACCGAGGTCAAGATAAGTGGGTTTGACTGTATATATATATATATATATATATATATATATATATATATATATATATATATATATATATATATATATTTATATCAACACATAAATGGGTAATGTTATTAAATCAACATTTTGTTTTCATTCCATTTACATTTACAGCAGGGGTAGAATAATTCACTGCCTTGAAGCCTGGTACAGTAACAATTAATGCACGACAACCATTTTTCCCAACGAGTAAAATCTCAGTCTGGCAACCAAAACCAATTATTAAAATAATGATGACATTAAAAATTATAATGGCATTTGATTTATTTTCCATTGCCAAACATTTGATCACTGAATTGTCCCTCTGGATATGTAGAGCTAGGTCTATATAATTCCATAGTTGGTTGGTGGGTGATTGCTGTCAGTAGGAGACCACACTAATCCAAAAATCAACATGTCTGCTACCCATTACATTGTCACAGTTTATTCTTCTAGCATCTCAGAGAAAATCCTTGAAGAAACAAGACTTGTGAATGCTTGCCCCTTTCAGCACACCAACATATGGTAGCAATATCTTTCATCTTCAGCTTGAGAAACTGAATGCCCATGATCCAGTACATGTATTATGCTTTCTCACTGGTCTAGTGAAGAAATGGACTCTAACCATAGAGCATGTGACAGTTGCTTCTGTTGGCTAACTTCAGCTTAGGACATATGGCAACTTTAAATAATCAAACCAATCACAATTGTTGTTACCTATTACATGGCTTGTGGGTGATGTCTAAACAAATATGCAAAACAGAAATTTAACAGCTCCCTAGCAGTTTAGACACAGGGTTAAAAGTCTCAGATTTATAATAATGAGAGTTGTAATAATGTAAACTGGGATAAAGTTTCTAGTCAGGTATGGCCAACAACAAAATTGCTGTCAGACAACAAGACAATATCAAAATAAGGAAATTGTCTGATTATCTTGAATTCGGTAATCTCAATAGATTAAATAAATGTGTAAATGTGAATGACACTTTCCAATAGCAGCACTACTGCTGACTTAAAAGTATTGTGTGTAGTCGGGACTAATTACAAAAGTTGGTAAATATGTAGATTACAGTTCTCTGATTTTTTCCCTCTAACATGCTGATATTTCTTACTACAGTGATAGAATTTCAGAGGCCCATTGATTAATCAATACATGCCAGTGTACATCTGACAGTTCACTGCAACAATGTGTTTTAAAATATAAAATTACCAATCATTTTAGTTTCCTTCACAAGATCACCACTGATGACATTAACTGGGAATATTAGGTTACTCACTTAACAGGCTCTTAAAAGTTTTCTTGTTCAGATAACCACCTGAATCACTTCAGATGTATTCCTGGGTTTCATATTTATTTGCCTGTGGGGATTTTTAGCATTGTGAGGAAGTTTATGTTTCAGCATCTGGGCATCAACTGAACTAAAACATATATCAAACTGCCCTTAAACATTCTTCTAAATTCAATTAACAGTCTATTGTGTACACATGTTAGCCTCTGTAATCCGATTATTCAGCCACACGTCATTGCACCAGGTGCAAGATTTACAGTCCACAGTAGACAGGTTCCCTCTTGTTTCTATAATTTGGGGATAGAATATATACTGATTTTTTTGGATAATAATAATAATAAGAAGAAGAAGAAGAAGAAGAAGAAGAAGAAGAAGAATGTTAGTAATAATTATTGTTTTCAAAAGTGGTAGGGGATCTTAAAAAAAAAAAAGGTGTGTGCACTGGACAGCCTATAAAACAGTTACATCTGAGCTTTCTTAGCAGGGGATCATCTTTCCAAATGTTTATTTTTTGTGCCAGTTTTATATTTTTGGCAAATAGTGAAGTTAACAATCATCAAGAAGAACCCTGATCCAACAGTACTCAAATTCAAACATCTCTATCTATAATAGTGAGACGGAGTAATTGCCTTAACGGACACACAGAATGGCAGCATAACATAGCATCTGTTCTTTTTTATAGAATGCATGCTGACAATCGTGTTAACCTTACCGATCTCATCTCCATGCCCCATCGATGCCAGGATAAACAGAAGGTCTGGTGACAGAATAGATGGTATTAGTTTTAGTGGCATCTCTGTGAGTTCCCTGATCAACCCAAACACTCAGTTATCACAGCCCTGTAAAATCAGAAAACTTGGTAAGAAAATAAACATAAATTATTAACTTTTAGGTACATTAGTTTCCAACTTTTAAGCACTATGCCTGTATATGGGCAGCCACATAGGTCTCCTGTTTTTAATGTGCAAAACTACTCAAGATTTCATGAAGTACTAATGATGTAATTTAAACATTTAAAATCTTAATATTTGTACTTTTTTAAGAGAACAGAAAATTCTTAAAATTATGCATCTATTATGTAATTTTTTTATTCTTCACACTTTATACATTGTATTATATACATCATATCTATCCAAGACATATCAATTGTTTTCTTTATAGGTATTTAAGATTTTGCTTTATAGAGGATGGTTCCTCAAGATTAAATCAATATATTTTTCTCAATTTTCCTGCAAAAAAATGTTTGATCAACAACACATTCACTGTTTTGCTTGGAGGAAAATATTAATGTATCATGAAACAAAAGCAGTTATATTAGTTTTCTTCCTTAAAAACTGTTCATAAATGGATATGACTGAGAAAACATTTTTTCATTTACTAAGTATTGGAAACCTGGAATTGTCCCCTATGAAATATGACACAAGCTCCTCCAACATTTCCATAATAGTAATTGGTGGTAATAAAAACAACTAAAGCATACACATTAGAAGTACATGTACAATATTGTGAGGTTAATGACTGTATGGTATCTGTCTCAACAAGCAAACGAAGCAGCCATATTCTTACATTACATGACAAGCTAACAGATCTACCAGAAAAATTTCCAAATTACAATTTAGGGCCACAACTATAAAAACAAAACAACAACAAAACAAAGAGCAGGTCCTGTTTGCAGCATATGGAGGAAATTGACACAATTTTTAATTATGAACATCCAGCAGCAGAAACCCATGATCCTGGAAGCAAGATAAGGCAGCATCGCCCTAAAGTAAGAGTATCACGTGGAAACTGTCTAGACAGCAGGGGCTATATCAATAGGAAATGACTAATGCATGGGCTGGAGCTCATATTACTCTTACCTTGGGGTGATGCTCCATCAGCAATTTAAATTTCAAGTCAATAACCGATGGATAGACAGGTGTTCAGTTCTGACAGGGATTAATACTAAAAAATTCTTGCACTGAAGGATCCAGTGCTATGGTTCCAAAATGGGATTTTACTCACCATCCACACACAATAGTCAGTCAAAATAAATTTATTAATTACTAGTGAGTGGCTGATAATCCGTGAGATCAAAATGCCCAGCACCAGTGGCCTCTGCCATACAGTAATATCAAAGAAAAAAAGGTGGACAACACCTTACTGGTCTAGAGTAGCAATAACAAAAAGGGGGTATAATTTATGCTGAAACAACACCCCTCTTCCACTTTCTCTTGTATTGACATTTGTGACTAGATACCAAAAACAACAACCAGTGGTGGAACTAGTTATAAATTTCTCAATAAACCTTAGATCTATTTTTGATTCTGTGGCTGAGACATTAATTTCTCACAAAAGCAAACTATTCTGAAAATTGTAAAATGGGTTATAAGCAAAGTATGCTGACAAGCCCTCATTAGTTTAATAACAAAAGTATATCAATTAAAAATATTTGATTAAAATTTAATTTACATTAGGGAGAAAACAGGAATTAATAGAATTTTGCATTTGAGGTATTACTGCGGCAAAATCAGAAATTCATAGCTTCAATATGGCTGCCACATGTAAACCTCGAGTTTCGTTTTTCCCTGTTCTTCTGAGTCTCGTATCATTTTGTATTTAGTCATCTTCCTATTTGCCCTATAATTTCATTTTGACAATAGATTAATAAATACCATGACCAGTTGTTGCAGCTGACAATATATTTTGACAAAGTATATCAGTTAGAAAACCAGCTCCTGAGAAATGGCATCTGGATATATTTGTTACTAAGAGTAGTCTCTCCATATTATTGCTATGCAAAGTGACTGATGATGTAATGGTACTTTCCTCTAGTACTACCACATAATGACTAGGTGCTGTACTTGTCTAAATACATCATTTATTTGAAAATATTAAATAAAATATCAGTATCTACAAAACAAGAAATATTAACTAGTTTTAATGCAGAAACTGCAGAATGTCTGAAACATTACTTGATTAATGTGTACTACTTTTCTCATTAGGAGCAAAATTTTAGTTGCAGACAAGTTATATTTGTTATTTACTTTAGTTATTCTATAAAAATGAAAGATTAACTCTTGAAGGAGAGAGTCTGGAATTAATGTCTGCTGTGTGTGAGCAATGAAGCAAAATTAGACATAATGTGTTATTTTGTTGTTGTGTGTATATGCACCATGACGTGGGGGAGGGGGCAGGTATGTAAGTTTTAAAATGTTTGAGATTTTGGAATGATGGCAACTTAAAAAGGGGGGAAAAATACCACATTTAACATATTTTAGGGGGAAAAATTTACCAATGATGAGAATTTTGAAACAAGAATTTTCAAGTGGTTTTGAAAAATGTCATAGATGAAAATATTTGCCCAAGTCAAACAGAAGTCATACTACCCAAAATATTTCATTTTTAGCATTCTACCTTGTTAAAGTCTGCATGGTGCAAAGTATTTTTTATTAGTTAAACATTTAAAATGTCAATGGTTATCACTATCTAGAGCAATATGTTGCTGTGCCCAGTGCCAGTGATCAGGTGATCTCAGAAAACTGCAAACGACGGTGAAGAAATACAAACTGCTAGTCTAGTTTGCTGTTTATCAATAATTACTTATTCTGACGCTGCTTTAAGACTTTTATTTAGAATCAAGCCCTATCGGCACACGTTGACTGAAAAATGCACACGATGTCGACTGTGTTAAGGTTAGTTGGTGTTATCGAGTGTTTTATCAACAAAAACGGGTGCCTGGCAGTTTGGAAGGAAGTAGTATCATCATTATTAGCATAATCAGACTTAGTAATGTACCTCTGCCTATCATGACCATGCGTGAGGAAGGAAATAAATTTCATTCCTTGCAAGAGAAAGAAATCTCAGCCTTAATATTTTCCCGCCCAGTACTAATTCATTTTACATGTTATCAATTTCCCGTTACCTGCCGTCTTGATGGCTCAAGTTAAACAGTTCAACCTGTTTTTCATGAAAAGTGATCGACTCCATTTTATAGCTCTGCTTATATTTGAAGTTACAATGCAAGATTGACACTCATAAATTTGTAACAATCAAACGATGTAAATATGCCAAATAATAAAATGCGACTATGTCGTCTTTTTTTACACATCCAGAACTACAATTTTTTTTAAAAAAAAATTTAGTTTCCTATGTGGTTACCTATACAAATGTGAGCAATCGTATCTTGGTTCCCTCCACGCTGACAGATATCCTCCCGTTTCCTAGCCTATATAATAACGACGAGTGTGTAACATGTCATTACTATATAGGTCAATAAAGGGAAATAATTCTAATATCTATTCAGTCTACGCGTTCTTCACACCCGTTAATTTCTTATCAGAGCACAGAATGGACCAAAATTCAAGCCTGCTTTTGTTTATCATCATAATTTTTTTAAATAATTTATTTTCCATCTGTATTTTCTTTTAATTGCGAATATTTCTCAGGGGTGAGAGTTCTTTCTTCCTTTGTTGTCTATTGGCTTTATCGTCTGTGTCTCGGGTTAATTTTCACCAGTATGCTTTACTTGCCACAAATGTGGTTCATCTACTCGTTTATCTTATTCTCGCGAGTTCCATATTTTCGTGGTATCGACTAATCGACTATACTTGCACCATCTGTCGGTCGTTTCTAAGGCTAGTTTTGTTAAATAGACAAAATTGATGTTAACTAATAACAAATTCTTTCAACAATATTTATTTTTCTGTAAATATAATATAACGTTATTTATATTGTGTGCTTAATGTTTGTCCGATAATGCCTACCTGATAGGTGCCATACTTGCAAGAAATAAGCAAGATGTTTACTTGGATTTGTGTTCAAGACCTGGCTAGCTCCCAGGGGAATTCTTAGATCAAGTGAAATATGTACATAAAGGATTTTGTAAACAAAGTCGTCATTCCTGTTTTATGGCCAGTCTGTGGAATCACTAATTCGAGATAAATTATTTATTTAAATTATTCATTGGAATTAAAAATTGCTCATTGACTTTTAGGACAAAAACAATAATTTGGAATTATCGTGAACTTATAAATAAGCATTTTAGATAAATTCATTGTAGTGCATCGCCACAGCTAAGACTACGGGTACATCAGTACATTCAATAATACAGGAATTCATTCGGAATATTCTATAATTTTGGACTTGTGATAGAACATTTCGCATTATTTGGGATTTAATTCACAACATTGTGACATCTGAATTTTCGCTTTTATCTTCTTGGGAAATAAATTATTTGTTGTTTTTTCTAAACTTGATATCGTTGCTTCTTTTTGTTACATAGTTTAAGACCATACATTCGTAATAGAAATTGGGGGCTCGTCCATGCTCTGGATTTTTTTAAACCTTTACAGGGATATTAAAAAAAAAATTTTAAAATTTAAACTGCTTTTGTTTCGGAATGTTATTATCCTTGGAAAAAGATTTTAATTTAACAGATTGAAATACATACATACATACATACATATATATATATATATATATATATATATATATATATATATATATATATATATATATAGAGAGAGAGAGAGAGAGAGAGAGAGAGAGAGAGAGAGAGAGAGAGAGAGAGAGAACACAACAAGCATTCTCAATGTCAGCTAATGTCGCGATCTTTGTTTCAAATCCTACCCTGAATGGTTTAGAGTCTATAAAAGCGACCAGTTGCCAGAACTTTCCAGATATTGTGTTATTTCGGAAATAAATGCATCTTGAAAAAAGCAAGAACTATAAATTATTTTGATTCAGTGTTTAGTGAGGAAGGAAATTTAGGATGATAGCGCTTTGGGTTTGTTTGGTAAACCATTCTCTCGTTTTGATAGGAAATTAAAGGAATCACAACTTAAAATCCAGATGGAATTGGAATTAACAAAGCTTCAGCTTACGAAAGAAATGATGGAATTGCAAATTCAAAAAGAGTAAAATGAGAGAGAGAGAGAGAGAGAGAGAGAGAGAGAGAGAGAGAGAGAGAGAGAACTACAAATGCAAATGCAGATAGAAGAAAGGGTATATGTAATATTAATCAAAAGAATTAGAACTGGTAGACAGAGAACGTACCCCACCTCCTTACACACAAGCTCAGGTTTAGAGGTTAGCAAAAATATTAGGTTAGTATCCCATTTTAAGCAAAAAGGAGCAGATTAATATTTCCTTCGCTTTGAGAAAATTTCTGTAAAATTGAAATGGCCAAGCGAAAATAGGACTTTATTATTACAAAATGTTCTTATTGGAAAAACTCGTGATATCTACATCTCACTGTCAGTACAAAAGAGTGCTGATAAGGATCTGGTTAAGGAATATATCTTGAAGGGTTTTGAGTTGGTACCTCAGGCATATCGACAGAGATTTTAGAATTGTAGAAAAGAAACAGAACACACCTGTATGGAATTCACATGGGCCGAAGAACAACTATTGGATAGGTGATGCTCAGCTAAGAAGGTTATTAAAGGTTATGATAACCTCAGAAAAATTATATTAATTCAAGAATTCTAGAAATGGATCCATAGTTATGTCAAGACCTATCTTGATGAGCAAAAGCGGAAATCTGGAAATTGCTGCTCGCACAGCTGATGATTATTCTTTGATTTACAAAGTTTCTTTTGTCAGTAAGTCTTTCGCTCAATATTTTTGGTAAAGAAAATCATCTCAGTCTGATATGAGTACTTCCCAATCTAAATGTAGCACAACCTTTAAAAATCTAACATCTGATAAGACTGATCAGAAATCATTGTCTCTTCCTACGTGCGTTTATTACAAAAAGAAAGGAAACGTCGTTACTGATTGCTACAGGCTGAAAATAAGCAATCGAGAAATGATAGAGGTATTCCAAACGTTTTTATATCAGAGGGGTCATGGTCACGTCTTATATTCAAAGCAAGACATTGGTTTGGCAAAAATAAAAAAGGAATCTGATTCTGTTTTAGAGAAATATGAACCATTTATGTCGGAAGGTTTTCTATCACTCATCTGTGATTCTGCCTAACTGATCATATTATATTATAGGAACACAGGCGCTTCTCAGCGTCTTTCATTACCAGGTATTTTGTCGTTGTCTTCTTTCTTCCAGTGTAATTGATCTTATTCAGGAACTAGAGTGCGGTTTTGTTAATGTTCCGCTCCAGTTTGTCAATTTGGCATCAGACTTAATATCTGCAACCGTGACAGTCTGAGCAGATACTTTACCTATAGAAGGTATTCATTTCTTACTAGCAAAGACCTAGCTGGAGATAAGGTCGTGATTAATACATTTGTAATTGACAAGCCTTGTTTAGATCAAAATGTTGATCCCATTGAGAGTGAAATCCCTCATATACATATTCTATTTGTGCAGATACCAGAGCTATAGCTAAAGGAGTTCTTGAGAATGATGTTGAACAGGAAAATAGTATTTTAGCTGACATATTTCTTGGTCAGTCTTTTGATGAGGCCACGTTTCCTCCTAGTATTGACTAATAAAGAAATATTGATCATAGTGATCCTATTTTTACTACTCATTCTCTCTATTTTCATCAGGGTGACAAAAGACAATCACCCATTGTCGAACAGGAACAAGATCACGAGACAGCCTGCTTGCCTAAGATGGTTATTGGAAAAACGGAAGCCATACGACTACCAGTTTGCTATTTTGTAAAAAATGGAATCCGTATGACAAAACAGAGACCACCAGAGGGACCTACTGGTGACGAGAGGTCAGGGAACTATCAAATTGTTATTCCTATATCATATTGGAAGGAAATTCTTAGTATAACTCACGAAACTCCCTTGGTTGGCCATTTAATGTCAATAAGATATAACAATTTTTTTTTTAAAATTATCAGCGAAAATTAAAAGGTTTATAAATTCAGTAGACCTTGTCAAACTTGTCAAATGGTAGGAAAATCCAGTCAGACGATCACTTTTGCTGCATTTCATGAACCATTCAGCACAATAATGGTAGACTATTATCTTACCTAAGACCAAGTACGCCAACCAATATATGTTGACCATAATTTGTGCGTCCACAAGATTTCCAGAGGCAATTCCTTTGAGAAATATTACAACTAAAACCAAATTCAAAGGTTTGATAAATTGTTTGGAATTTTCCAACAAGTTATGCATAAATTAGGCATCAAACAGTTTAGATCTTTAGCCCATCACCCTGAAAGCCAATGGGTTTTGGAATGATTTCATCAAACGAGGTCAAGTAAAACTCGTGGACATGAAGGTCGAGGCTATCTTCGAACTCCCATGCCTGTAAGTAAAAGCAACTGATGCGAATTTCAGTATGGCAGGATATTATCGGAAATTTTGTCCAAATGTCTCCAAAATGAACCCCTGCCAATGCGTATAGTAAGAAATCCAAGTTTCATTGGGCTGACAATTTTCAGTAGGCTTTTGATAAATTAAAGGTCATTATTAAAGTACACTTGTTCTTTCGGCTTCAAATTTCAGTCAGTTATTTAAATGTATGTTGATACAAGTCATATAGGGGTTGGTAGAATATTGTTTCAAGAAGATAAAAATGATGTCTGTTTTATTTTTAAATAAACTAAACATGCACCAGAGAAATTATTCCAAAACCGAAAGGGTATGTTGGGCTTTGATTTTAACTTTGCAACATTTTGAAGCGTGTTTATATATATATATATATATATATATATATATATATATATATATATATATATATATGTGTGTGTGTGTGTGTGTGTGTGTGTGTGTGTGTGTGTGTGTTCTGTAACTCCTGGTACATGATTTTATTTAATTTTGGTAAGTTTTATTCATGGCAGCTGTCTGTATAGAATATCTTTGTTATAAATTATACGTGACTTGACTCTGTTCAAAGAAAACCCCTCAAATTGCGCAGGATCTATAAATAGATGTTTACGTACATGATGACAATTAGTAATAATAATCGTAAGAAGAAGACTTTAAATGGCGCCAATAGCGCAGTTTCTCACTTTATTGATGGGATATAGAAGTTTCGAGAATAATTATGTGGTCTCCCTTTGGTTGCGCGAGGTCACGTGCATATGCTGAGTTCATCAAAATCAATAGTGTATGCTGTCACAAGGTGTGTACTGCGAAGTAGAGTCGCAATATATAGTGTATTTAAGGAGAAAATTAAGCATTCAGTTTCATTCCGACTTTTGGAGTCATTCATACTTATTGTGTTCCTGATGCAAGTCTGCAGACGTGTTTTATGTTGTACTTTTCGTCGAGAGGAAAACATTTGTTTAAACTTTTCAGGGGTAGTAGAAATTCCTGATCATTTGGACTATAATATTATTCTGGCACTGTTATAAATTAATCGAAAGAATTTTAGCAACGCCAACTTGACAACATCACGGTTAATGAAGCACCAGTACATTTGCAGTATTATAAATTATTAAGAACTTTTAATTCGTTTAGGATTTTCATAGACCTTCATAAGGACTATTTAGGATTCAATTCATTATACTGTAAGTTCCTCTCATATTTTTCATTGACCACTTTATTAATTAAATCGTTTGTTAAGTTTTATAAAACTTGTTGGTTTTATTTCTTTTCTGTTACTTAACTTTGTGACCAAACAATCGTAACAGAAAATTGGGGGCCCGTCCGGGATACGAATTTCAGAGACATTTAAATTGTTTTGAAATCTAAATTCATTTTATTTCCGCATTGTCTTAGTTCCCAATCGTTTTGATTTTACATTGTAAACCACCAAGCGTTTACAATGCAACAAAAGAAGAGAGTTTTGTTTCTGGTTCAACCCACGAAGGATTAGACTCTTTGACAGTAGAGTTGCAGCTAAAAGAAAAGATGGAATTAGATTTAAGAAAGGTTCAGTTTCAGTTAGAAACTAAGCAAAAAGAAAGATAAAGAGTGATTCAAATTTCAAAAAGACGACAAAGAAAGGGAAAGAGAAAGAGAGATGCAAACGCAAACAGAAGAAAGAGAGACAAATGCAGGAAAAAGAAAGAGAAATGCAAATGCAGGAAAGAGAGAGAGAGGCAAATGCAGACACAAAATGAAGAAAGATAGATGCAAATAAAATTTCAACTACAAAAAGAAAAGAGAGAAAGAGAATTTCAATCAAAATTAAAAGATAGCGCTTGCAAGTGGAAAATATTCCCCTACTTTTGATGATTTTAGAAATATGATATTAGTTCACCCTTTTCACTAAAATGACGTAGATCAATATTTTTTGCATTTTGAAAAAAAATAGCTACAGCTCTGAAATGGCCATGAGAACAATGGACTTTGTATATAAATTATATATATATATATATATATATATATATATATATATATATATATATAGAGAGAGAGAGAGAGAGAGAGAGAGAGAGAGAGAGAGAGAGAGATCACTATCAATAGAAGCAAGTGATGATTATGATTTGGTCTAGGAATGTATCTTGAAGGCTTATGAGTTGGTACTTGAAGCATATAGACATAAGTTTAGGAATTTCAGAAAAGCAAAAGACCAAACCTATATCGTATTGACGTAGGAGAAAGCGCGACAGTTTGATAATTGGTGTGCTTCTTAAAGGATTGAGAAACATTTTGGCAAACTTAGACAACTCATACTAGTCGAAGAGTTTAAGAACTGCGTCCATAGTGAGGTCAGAATTTACATTGATGAACACAAAATAGATACTTTCGAAAACGTTACTCGTGCAGCTGACGAGTCAATTGGCTCACAAAGTTTCATTTGTCAATAAGTCTTCCTCTCAGAAAATGATTAGTAAGAGATAAAATCAGTCTCAAGCTTGTACTTACAAATTTCTATCTGGTACTACTAATCGGAATCCAACGTCTGATAAGAATGACCAGAAATCCTTATCTCTTCCTATTTGCACGTTGTTTCTGATTGCTTTGAGTTAAAAAGATAAGGAACAATCTGAAGACAGAGCACTTCCCAATGCTGTTGTTTCTTATAGGTCAAGATCACTGTCATGCATTGGAAACAATATATTTGTGGCGTCAAACAAACCCCGGTCTAATTCCATTATGGAGAATTATGAACCATTCATGTCCAAGGGTTCTATATTACTTATTGGTGGTTCAACCAGTCCTATCTCTATTAACATAATAAGGTACACAGGAGCTTCGCAGAGTCGTTTATTGTAAGGTACTTTGCCTTTTTCTGCGAAACCTTATTCTTCTGAAAGTGTTCTTGTTCAGGAAGCAGAGTGCGGTTTTTATTCAAATTCTTCTCCATATTGTTAATTTAATATCAGACTTAGTTTCTGGGTAGTGACTGTTGGCGCTATGAATTCTTTACCCATTGAGGGTGTTCATTTATTACTTGGCAATGACTTAGCTGGAGATAAGGTTGTGGTTAATCAACTTGCAGTGACTTAGCTGGAGATAAGGTTGTGTTTAATCACTTGCAACAGACAAGCCTTGTTTGGATCAGAAGGTTGATCAATTTGAAAATAAAATCCCTGATTTATACCCCGCTTGTGCAGTTACAAGCGCTATTGCTCTTGAGTTGATCAGGACATTATTCCTTTGGCTAACACGTGTATTGATCAGGCTTTTATGCGGTCACTTTTAATAATAATAATAATAATAATAATAATAATAATAATAATAATAATAATGATGATAATAATAATAATAATAATAATAATAATAATAATAATAATAACAATAATAATAATAACAATGACTTTATTTAAAGAGGGCAACACAATTAGCTAAGAACTAATCTACCTTGAGGCCCTCGTACAAAGGAATTTATTTATTTTAGCTGCATTTCTGAAGCCACTGTATATATTGGGTTTGGAAGAAGGAAATGGAGTGGGCATTTCTAATCTCAACTGGAATACTGTTCCAGAGCAAAGTTCCAGAGTATTGGAAACTTTTTTCGAAAAGTAATTCCTTATTTGGTTTGGAAATTTTATACTGTTTGGTAGACATGGATCGCAGGTGGGGAGCATTACCAGGTAGCCTATACTAGAATAGTGATTGTAAATATTCAGGAGCACTATTATTGGATATCATGTACATTAATCTGGCTTTTCTCAAACAGATTCGGTGTTTAATAGGTAATATTTTTAACTGACCAGCTAAATTTTCCTTGCTTTCTTTCTGGATTGATATTAGCCCAAATGCTCTTTCTTGAAGATGTGCCAGCTTTGCTATGTTTTTATCATTTGAATTACCCCATACTGTATTACAGTGGTCTAAATAGGGTTGCTAGTAACTGTTATTAAATAGTTTTCTGTGACTTTCAGGGAGAAAATGTCTTATGCTACTGAGAAGCCATAAACTTGAATTTACTTTATTTTTACTGATATGTTGCTATGTTCAGTCCATGATAGGTCAATATCTACCAAAACACGAAGTAGTCTATATTGACAGACCACTTGCAATTTTTATCCTTCCGTGTCAGACATAGTTCATCACTATCAAGATTTGCCCTTTTTGCCGTGTTGAGATAAGTAATATTTTAGTTTTTACCAGCATTTACCACCTTGCCATTGCATGTGCACCAGTTGCCCAGTTTGTTTAGGGCATTCTGTAAAGAAATTTCAAGTTCATGCTTTGTGTTTTGGATGTCTGACAATGTTGTGTTATCTGCATAGAGATTTGTAGATGATATTGAGTCCCTTTGTAAAAATGGTAGGTCATTAATAAATAAAATAAATAGTAATTGACCTAGAATTGAGGCTTGAGATACTCCAGATCTAATTGTTCCAGGTTCAGACAGAACATTATTTATATAAACATGTTGTGCTCTCTCACTTAAGTATGAAGTAAACCATCTAACTGTGCATTCATCACATTGGTAGATTTTCAGTTTCTTCAAAAGGATTTCATGATCCACCATGTCAAAAGCTTTCCTGAAATCTGCAAATACAGATCCTATTATTCTACCTTGGTCAAGTGCTTGAAGCCATTTATCAGTTAGGGAGATTAAGGCAGTCTCACATGAATGCTTCAGTCTAAAGCCTGATTGATTAGGGTGCAACAGCAAGTCTTTGATTAAATATGACATGAATGAGTCATGGACATGTTTTTCAATCAATTTTGCCAAGTTTGGTAGTATTGAAATTGACAAGTAGTTATCAGCATCATCTTTAGAACCAGATTTGTGAATAGGAATTACTTTTGCAGTTTTCCATATTTTGGGGACAGATGAGGTTGCTATACTTAAATTGATTATGAATGTTATGCTATCGGAAATAGCTGAGGCAGAAAATTTAACGAGTCGTGGACCAATCTGATCAAGTCCTGTAGCTATCTTGGTATCAAGTTCACTGATACATTTTTAACAAAGTTTTTTGATACTGGTGGGATAGAGAAACATACCTCCGTAGAGATTTTGCTGCTGCAGAACTTTTCAGTTCATTAAAGTTGTTTTCTATCACTAGTTCTTTTAACTTCGTGGAAATGTTGGTGAAAAAAATAATTGAAACCATTTGCAATGTCAGTGTCATCTGTGACTATGGTGTCATTTACCAGAAGTGAGTGAATGTTATTTGTTTCATTTGTGTGTTCCTCCAGTGAGTTCATTGAAGAAGTTCCAAATGGAGTTTATGTTCTCTTTTTGTTTTCATGCAATGATTGATAATAAGTTTTTTTTATAGCTTTTTTAATCATACCTGTTATTTTATTTCTCCATACTTTATATTGTGCATGGTGTCCCATAGCCTTAAATTGGTCTTGTGTTTTCATAGCGTCTAGGATTTCAGTAGTAAGCCAATTGGGTTGGATTTCATTCTTTACTCGATGTTCTTTCAGTGGTGCATGCTAAGTGACTACGTCCATAAATAAGTCAGTCCACACCCTCAGAGCTTCATCTATGTCATCCAAAAATTTGGATCCTATTCCATGGAACTTTATAAAGGTCATTGAGAAATTGTTCTTCATTAAAATATTTGAACGATCTGTAAGTGATAGTTTTGTGTGAATTTTTCTTATTTCTCTTGCATTTAACCTTTCCTGTTAAAAAAGTAGGATAATGGTCACTAAGACCAACATTTGGCACATTAACACAAGCCACATCGTCTGGTAGGTTGGTATTAATGTGATCAATAAGAGAGCTTGATTTTTCTGTTACCATTGTGGGTTCATTTACCAGCTGGAGTAGGGCTAATGATTCAATAACGTCCATCCAGTTGTTCCTTATTTGAGTATTTAGAAGGTTTTGCTCCTATTATGATCAATCGAAAAGTATTGATCACTGTGATCCTCTTTTAACCATTCATACTCTTATGTCTAATCAGCGTGACAAACGACGTTCATGTCGTCGAACAGGAAAACGATCATGAGATCTCTTGTTTGTTTCAGAGGCCTATTAACGACATTGACTCCGTATGTTTCAAAATTTCAGAGAGAGAGAGAGAGAGAGAGAGAGAGAGACGAGAATATAATCAGATGGTATTACAAAATGGGAACGTAGTTACTGCTACCATGATGGAGCTGCTAAAACTGCGAAACATTTAATGTACAAGTCTATACAGCTATAAATTTGTAATAAAATCTAAGACAGCCTATTCTCAGACAATCGTTATGAATCACATTTTTTCTTTACAAAAACTTGCAAAGCATTATATTTTAATTGTGCCCTTTTATTGAAAATGAACTAAAGTAGCAAGTCAGGTGCAACAGTTTTTGTGTCGGTCTGTTCATATTTTGTTATCGGGCTATTGCTAGCCTCATGGGTAGAAAATATATCTCCCATTCTTAATCTTTTTATCTATTGGTCTTTCATTCTGCCTGTTCTCTACCTGCTCGTCTCTTAGTCCGTTAAACGTTTTCTGTCTAGTCACAAATTTTCAGAAACAAATATTTTCAGACATCACCCGATAAGATTGGTTCATTGGGTACATGTCAGTGATCATTCTCCCAAAGAGCCTTTCTGGAGACAACACGACATATATATATATATATATATATATATATATATATATATATATATATATATGTTACAAACATCGATGGTGGCAGGTTTAATAAATTATGAAGATAAGATTGGTTCATTGGGTACATGTCAGTGAGCATTCTCCCAAAGAGCCTTTCTGGAGACAACACGATATATATATATATATATATATATATATATATATATATATATATATATATATATATATATGTTACAAACATTGATGGTGGCACGTTTAATAAATTATGAAGAAAACAAGAAACTATCGAATTACAAATATCCATCATATACTAGAGATATATACTTACACATATATATCCACATTCCCAAGCACACTCATACATGGCATATGACTCTATGGTCATAACTAAGTAACAGAGAGAAGCAAAACCAACAAGTTTCGTTAAACTTAACTTAAAACAACAAATAATTTATTTATCAAAGTTATAAATAAAAATTTGACAGCACCTTACAGTTTCATGAAGTGAATCCAAAATAATCCTGATAAAGTTCTATGAAAGTCCAAAAGAATGAAATGTTCCATATAAATCAATACCGGAAATATACTGGTCCGCCAAGAATCGTGATGTTGTCAAAATGTCGTTGTCCAAAACTCCTTTGAATAAGTCACAGCAGTTGAAGTCCAAATAATAAGCACTTTCTATTTCCACTGAACAGTCCAAAAGAATGCTTTTTTTCCCCTCGAATAATATTCAAGTACAACATATAAGATATTCACCGACTCACAACATGAATACAGATAGGAATGACTCCAAAATGGGAATGAATCCGATTGCTCAGCTCTCTCTCCTTATATACATCTTTAATTACGACTATAGTTCACAACACACCCCACGTGACAGAGCATATATTTTTTTCAAAATTAACTGTTCTAGTGACCTAGCCCAGCCAATGGGAAATTACTTTTATCTTCTAGGGCCGTCCAAACCTTTATCAGCCAATGAGAAATTAACTCAAAGTTTTCACTAACACTATTATTAATAATTGTCAAAATATCTATTATATATCCTATGTAATTTTACGCTCTTAAAATCTTTAAGGCAGACCCTAGTCATGTAGGTAAAACCAAGCTAAAGATAATGAGAAATGACTACAATTTACAGTAATGAATAGAAATTACAAACATTGAATAAAATCCTGTGCAATGAGTTACAAAGAATATAGATTTACATAACAATATACACGTGTACTATTTATTTGTATTAGCATATACCCATAATAATGCTTACATAAACCTACACACGTATATGCACATACGTACATACACATCGATATAGTGTAATAGGCACACACACGCACAAAACCATCTATATCTGCATTCATGTATGCATGATTTATGATACGAAGTTAGAATACAACATTTTAATTTGTGACCTCTAAAATGCTCCAGAATGTGCTTGTTGAATACCATGCGTGAGCTTCAGTACAAGCTGCTTTGGGAGAAGACACAAAAAGTGTAATTAATATATAAGCAGTATTCAAATTCTTTACTCGGTAGTATTATAAGCACATTATACATTAAATATGCCATAGTAATGCATATAATAAACAATGAAATGTAGACTGAAACTTTAATCATATTAATACGTTCAAACAGTGCTCAGTGAACTGCTCAGTGAACATAATTTCATCGATTTCTATCCTCTGTAGGTTTAGTGGAATTGAGTATTTTAATAAATTTTAACATACTCGGACATTTCCAAAATAAGAATTTATATACTTCTTTCGTAGCGGCAAATAGGATTGGCATTCTAAAAAATGTGATACTCATCTTCCAGCACGTTGTAATAAGCACATATTATTTGATCTTGTGAGTGCTATGTGGTCTTTTCCGTCTACCTGATTCAGAATGTAAAGAATGGGCAGACCTCCTTGTTTTAGAAAGGGATTTTCTAAATTTTGTCACTGTTACTCTATTTAAATGCTCCTTTTAGCCAAAAGTGTGACAAATTTCTATATAATATAGTTCTTGAAGATTCTTTGATTCTTGATTGCCAATTCTGGATAAACTGGTCGGATAGCCGTTGCTTCACTGAAGATAAGAACACCTTTAAATTCCCAACAGCTTGATTCATACGTAAGTCCCCCAGACCCAGATTATTTAATAAATTCCGGATAAACGATGCCCAATTTTTCTTTCCAGGATGGCTTTCAATGTCAGTAAGCATTAGGTTATATATTACGTATATTTTCTGTTATCTGAGGATATAATCTTAGTCCAGGTAATCTATATTGATCGTTAAGGGTGCCCTCCCCGATTAGCCATATACAAAGAAATTTTGGGTAGATATTTTTCATACCAAGAAGATTTTTGTTAAACTTTAGTTCCAACCTTTCAACAGCTTTTCCTTCAATGAATCTCCATACTTCTGATCCATACTTAAGAATTGGTAAAATTAGTGTATAAAAAATTTTGCATTTTACCTTTGGGCACATTACCTAACTTGTATAAATGTATATCTATTGCAAGTAATGCCTTTGCAACCTGTTCAGTTAAACTTTGTTGAGCAAATGGGAAAGAACCATCTGCTGTAAAAAAACCAAATACAAGAAATACAAATTTGTTAAAACGAAAACTCTAACTGCAAGCATTTATGGAAGAATAAAGAATCATTTCATATTCTTCCTCCCTTGCGGACAATTATAATTTTTGTTTTATTTGTATTAAGGTTAAGGCGCCATTTATCACAATATGTACTCAGAACTCTTAGTCCTTTCTCCAGACTCTGTTTTGACTCAGAAAATATAACTAGGTTACCTCCGTATAAAGTCATAAACAGTTGTAGCCTACTTAAGTCAGCACCTGGAACACCACTGGTATAAATTCTTCTTCAATGTCATTAAGAAGCAAGGAAAATGAGAAGGCGACAAGCATTCTCCTTGACGCACGTTAGTTGCACATACAAATACTTCAGACAAGGTATTACTGAATTTCACTTAACTTTTGGTATTTTTGTATGTTGAATGTACAATAATTAAACTTGTTCCTGTTATTCCTAATTTAAGTAATTTATGCCATAAAATATTCCTTATAACAGAATCAAACGATTCCACAAAATCAACAAAAGCACAATTTTTTTTTTTTTACCTGAGTTAATATACTTATTTATCAAGCAAATCACAATATTTTCCTTATACAGAGTATGTCGACCTTTCTTTATCTCGTCGTGCACTTTCCATTCAGTTCATATAAGCTTGAGACAGATGGATTTGTCTTTTGATTGTTTTGGTAGTATGGTTTTTTTCCGATACCTTGGCATTTTAGTGGATGGACATTCATATAGGTATGACTCTGGTGTCGGAAAACGGAGTTTTCTTTGAACTTCTTTAAACAGTCTTGTACATATCGATAGATGATCCGTGATGTTTCACTTTAGGAAAAGCAAGCCGTCTCTGCAACTACCCCTTAAGTGTTACGCAGGCCGATTAATGACTGCAGCACAATGTGTCCATCATGTATGTGTATGTTTATATTTGGAACACTGGTGCCGTGTGCATCCTCAGTTTCTATTTATCAGTCTTAACAAAAATCATTATTGTTCCAACTTACCACGGTTGTGCATCCAGATAAAAAACAGGATCTTTTCGATTCTGAGTTTGTATTTTTGGGGGAGCATAACGCATATTCATTGAGCTGCCCCTTGCAGAATCTTACGCTGACTTGACTGTCGCGGGATGAAAAGTTTCGGCATTTGCAGGTTTGTAAGAGCGAGTCATTTCGATGCTTCTGGTTTCAAAACTTTGGCGTACGTTTTCTTTTACAGTAATATCCGCTCAGAATAAGATTATATGCAACATAGGATAGAGCTCTTATACCAGATGATACAGCAGCCAGAGCCTTTTTTATTTCAATTAATTTGCATCAAGTTGCTCAGCTCTGCATCGCATAGTGCCCTCTTTGATGTTCTGAAATCTGTATGCCCGGATTACTGACCCTCATTTATGCTAGTTGCTGCCAGTGATGTGGCGTTGAATGCACGCTCTATCTACAGCAAGCAGAGTAATGTATATTAAATCCTAATATTACATACGTTATTTAGACTGTCTACTGTTTTTATATCTATTTTGTTAGCTTAATTTACGTAAGTGAGTTTAGATTATACTGGAAGATAATTGTTATTCCTAAACAAGATGATTAAATGACTAACCTTAATCGATGATTGTAGGTTATAAATAGGCTGTTTATGAGTTTAGAATATTCTAGAAACAGATTTGTTTACAATTTGATTGGAACTTTCCATTAGAAGGATGCACATCTAGCTCATGTGAAAAAGAACAAGCAGTAATCAAATATATAAGCCTCATTGGACGACATATAATGCATTGCTAAGCATCCTAACAATCTCTATCACGGCCTGCACGAGGAGCCGCTTGTCCCTTAAGTGTTGATTTTGCAGGTTTCCCCGTAATTAATTGAGTAACTTTGATACGGTACGATGTTATCTACAATTTCCATTTATAAATGAACAAAATTCACTCCTTTTATGAAACGTAACTTCCGTAGCACTACATTCTGTATACGATATTAGTGGTCTAGCCGTGCTTGTGATTCTTGATGCTAAGTGCATTGTTAGTTCTGTCAAAAAATACAAAACATGCAGTGAGATGAAGTGTTTATGGAAACCAAGATGGTTCTGGGCAGATTGTTGATCTTGAAACGAGTTTCCGGTAAAGGGTAAATGAATATTATATTGTGTGTGCCTGTTACACTACATTGCACCTCTGTCTCTTTCTCTTATTACATAACTTAGTTAATATATTCAATAGTCCATCACAACCTTTGCCAGGTCAGCAGCTTGAAGCAGATAAATTGCTCTTACCGGCGAGAGCCTTTATGCAAGAAGACACAAAGGCGTAGATGTCCTCGAAAAATTGCGTCTGAAAATGGAAAAACCCTTCTCCTGATTTAGCTCTTCTTCCAGACTCTATGAAAAACACACGTTGGTCTCTATGAACGCCAAAATGTCTGATATGGAAGTAGGACCATGTCCATATTAAATGACCCGTTGTAACTTCCTGAAGTCCTAAAAATGTGTCCGTCAGAAGTAATATGAATTGACCATTAATGTTGCATTTTCTTGAGGCTTCTGATTCGCATATAGAGACAATATATTGATTTTCTGAAAGGAGATAAAACCTCATATTATTCAAAATATCTTTGAACACGACAGTTTTCAAAATTCAAAACAAATGCAGGAATAAAATAAATTAAGACCACCATTTTACTCCCCCTCCCCCACTTCCCGGCCCAAAGACGACGACACCACTAATACTACTACTGCTATCAAAATAACAGCTACAACAAAAACAACAACAACAACAACAACAACAACTGCTTATAGTACTACTACTACTAGTAGTACCAATACTACAACTACTACTAGGGAGTCAGCTATGGTCGGCTGCCTCAGCATATGCTTGGAAAAGGCAGTTAGCTCCCATTTCCTTGGGATTATATAGCCAATAATGTGTTAAACGTGTCTTTTAATACCAACAAAAACAAACAAACATCATTTGTATTTATTAATTACATTTGTATTTCCTCAAGGTTCTTCTTCAGGAAGAGCCAAAAAAAGGGACCATACTACTACTACTGTTATTACTACTACCACAACCACCACTACTACTACTATTGCTAATACAATCGCAATTACTACTTTTTGTAAATATATGATGTCACGTACAACTACTGTTATGAACATCGTTATTAATTTCAACAATAACTGTATATGCTTATCATTCAGATTTCCTAATATTGCCCTAATATTAAGAAAGCTGTTTCATCGTAACAATAAAAACAAAAGCATGTTTCCAAACGTTGACAGATGAATCCTGTATGTATTGTTCAGATCATGGGCGCCCGCACACAGGGTCAAGAGGGGCGGGGTGAGAGTGGACTTCCGTAAAATCTAATTGCTGACCGCTACATGTTTGTCCCTCACCCCGAAAATAATTCTGCTGGTGCCCCTCAGTTTGATGCGTCGTGGGTCACACATTTGGTTTTTCCTTCAACAACTAATACGCTATTTACTATACAATAAAAAGAAATAAAAAACACAACCATAGGCCAGCGTAATACTACACACCCACATTAGACAGTTAAATCTATGGCTAACACGCCCAGTCTTTGTTTAATTTTTAAGCGTCAATTTTCTCTCAGACACATGATACGAATAGTTTTTAAATAAATCGTAGGCCGCCGTGACGCTGCCAAAGTTTGTTTTGAAAATCCTTTTCAAACATAATTCTAAGCACCCATATTGGACTTACTACATCCAAGCTATTAATTACGTGACGTACTACACATCCAAGCTGTTAATTACGTGACGTACTACACATCCAAGCAGTTAATTACGTTATCACCTTTATTTCAACAATTTTTCATTAGATCACAGAACACTTCCATGATTTAAAAAGGTAACTTTTAACTTCACAAAATAAATAACAATTGTAAAGAATTAATTAATGAATTACTATCAGTATGTTTAATGTTACAGTTAATAACTACACTGCACACATATTGAAAGAGGTAAACAATGTACTACAAATGAAACAGTTACCTTTTATGCATGCCATCGAACGGTGCGTACAATTATTCTTAAAAATTTGATAATGATGATTCAGTGAATAGATACAAGGAAAATTTTGATATGAAAGTTTTGGAAAATTCATTAAACTGGGTTGTATGAATATCATCAGCAGCATGCTGGATATGTTATTATCATTTATCTAATCGATGTATACCAAAGGTAGTAAATCAATATAACGACAATTGACGCTTACTTTCCAGTCAGAGTAGCATTCTTAGAGCTCTCAATACCATTACCTAATGATCAAACGTTTATTCCAGCAAACACCAATATAAATAAAATGAAACAATTTAGTATAATTTGCAGAATCTTTAACATTCCTCCTCATTATGGTTGGAGACAAAATAATTGAAAAGAACACTGGATTGATAATGGCTCCGAAAATATAAAACTGGACATCAGGACTTTGGAGAACCTACAACAGATAATGCAAAAAATGAATGCATACGTCATCATAATTACGGAGCTTGGACAGTTAAATGCTGGATAAAAACTAACTGCTGAAGAACGTAAGAAATTGTAACAAAAGATAGCATATAACGTCAGACTTACTATTCTTCAAGATGACATCAAAATTCGCAGGGTAAAGGATATCTGGGCCATATCAAAGTATCGGGTCTTGTGGGATACGTATTTCAGGTTCCAAGGTACAAAATAGAATATCTTTTACACAGTCTGTTTCTGTTGTTAAAGACACTAAAATAAGTTTAAAGCAAACAAGGATGTGACTCAGAGGAAAACATTATTATAAGATTTCAACAACATATTTCAGATTCAAAAGTTAGACTAAGCTATGCTATTGGTGGTGATGGTATAGTTTGTTACACAGTGATATGGTGATAAAGACGAGTAGCGGGTATTGGTTTCTTAGAAATGTCGTAAGGTACATTTAATACATGATAAATACTGATATAAGTACCGACGTGGTAAAAATATATAAAAAAGAGTCTAAAACAATTTGACGAAAGACAGATAACGAAGTTGAGAGTAATGACTGTGTAGATAAAAGAGTCGAAAATGGCCAAAGTCATGTAATCACAACTAATTTAAAAGATAAACCACGAAACAACAAGTTCTAATTATGGCGATATTGCAGGGGCTCACTTACTTTACTTTCTGAAGTTATTATTTTAAAGTTTCAAATTTATTTTCTTGATATTCTTTCTGTTGTTGTGTCTACACATTAGATCAAAGCTATAAACAACACGCCAGCTAGCACAAAAAAAAAACAAACAAGTAAACGACGTCTTCAATCGCTAAAGGATAATACAGTTTACTATAACAGGGAGATTATTACATGCAAAGATGACGATGCTGCTGCTTTTCGGCTAGCACAGAAAACTAGTTGACAATATTTATTTCATTCCTTCTTCAGCTGGCACAGAAACTAGTTGACAATATTTATTTAATTCCATTTTCTTTAAATCTTACCAATGAATGAACTTCCTTCTCTCCTTTAGAATTTGTTTGGTTACTACATACTTTTTAATTCGTTCCCTTTCTAAATTTTTTCATCTGTTTACGGAATACACCATAATACACAAGTTTAAAGACATCGTGTTCACCTTCGTTGATTCGTTTTTATCTCAATGATGAATTCAATTATATGCACGATGTTAGCCATGGCTTTTGATCAAATAAAACTGTTACGTGCATTGTTTTACTTCTAATGCTAACATAAAATGCAATTTAAAATGATGATGCCGTCTATGTCTTTCTTTATTCTTTTAGCGTGCACTATTATTTATGTGCGGAAGGGTTTGTAACTTTTTTTTGTACTCTATCAATTCTTCTGTAACGAAGATAAATTAGACATTTTACGAGTTAGACTTTTCAAGTGAGAAAGAATAATCTTTAAAATAGTCGTGTATATAAATCTTCTTCTAAGATAAACAATATTTTCCATGTCTTAAAAAGTCAGGAGGATTGCATATAACCTTTTATGTGCGTCACATGGAATATACTAAGTTTCTTGTTGAATGATGCGAAAAATTGAACCTTTTGAAATATGGTCCACATATTCAATTCTTATTCCACATAAGTTTTTAAAAATTATGTTTTGAGCTGATTTATAATACAGCTTCAATACATTCCAATGTTTCACAAATCTCTGTATAATAATAAAACAAAAATAATAATTCAACGAAAATTTAATTTTTTAACCTGCTTTTTTAAGTATATGACAGACAAACCGAATTTAGCGTATTCATAAGACGTTTTATTGGGATTTGAGGACTACAACAAATTTAAGCGTTTAAGTGTTGCAGATTTCATTTTCATTGGCTCTATGTTATCACCTAAAGATAGAGTAATATATTCATTCAGTGTATTTATTCCATTTGACTGTTTACGCTTTTTTAACCGTTGATACAATATGTTGTTGCAAAAGCTGGTCAGCTCACTCTTGTCTGTCAGTCTTCAAAGACATCCATTTCAAGGTTTGTGGTGCATTGGGCCGTCATAAGAGACATGATTTAGTGCATTTAGGATGTGACTTCCATTGATTCGATTACGCGCTTGACCTTCCTTCTTTTGATCCCCAGAAACAAAAGTCTAGAAACTGCGGAAGTATGTGAAGCTACTGTAATATATGTCATTTTAGTTTTGAAGGCATTTCAGTTCGAGGGTAGACAAATTCATATTTCCCACCAACGAGTACTGCAGTGTTACCAATAGACAGATCCCTCTTACAAAGTAAACCTATATTCATTTCATTTAGAGGGCAGGCAACTCAATTTACCGCCAAACAAATCTAACATGATACACTATTACATTTCCAGCTAGGACAGACTCATTATGTGAATAAACCTATGACGTAATGCTGCACTTGATGTAGAGGGCAGGTAAACTCATATATCTTTCACTGAAATAGCCCTAACATGCTGAAATGTAACATTTTTTATTTTCCATCCTTATACCCCAGACTACCATTCTCCTCCTAATGTCTCGTTTAGGTCCAGAGTGCCATTATCGTCGTAAAGTCCTGCTTAGGTCCAGACTCATTCGTATGTTAAGTTCTCGTTAGAGGCAATAGACTGTTTATACCGTTTAACATACGATACCATCTTGACGCTATATCGCATCACTCTATTACTAACAATACACAAACTTTGGTACCAAAGAACTCTCCGCTTAAAAATGTTGGGAAATACGCTCAGAATATTAAGTGTGTTCTATCTGCTAGGAACGTCATAGAAAGTGAGTCATGACACATACAATATAATATATGATTCATTTATCATCTGTCTGCATGAACTTACGGAATGATAGAATCTTTCTTTTCCAGTAAAGACCAGATCAAAAATATATTTTTGACATCTAAAAGCCCCATCCATATCTCCAGTAATATGGGCGAGTTTTATTCGCGCTGGCTTCTATAACTACTATACCGGTCATTTGTCAAAGAAATGGAAGAAATATTTATCGTGATATGCTCTACAGAAATGTGTTTGTGTTGGTTTCGATGCCTGTGAAAAACATAACTTTGATATATTCCCCCAGACCACTCCATTTAATGTTATCATACTTTCAGGAAATGTTCTATGTGATATGTTCTGTTCAATGTTTCTTTTAAAGTTTTGGTGTAAATCGTTTGCTTTTTGCGTCAACCATATTTTGGGACTTTATTTTATATTTTCTACAAAGCTGTGTCTTTGGAGTTCTAGAAATTGTTTGTTACGCTTAATTCAGCCAGGAGAAAACTGTCTTTAAAGTCAGTTTAATCTGCCGATTATTTCACCTCGTTCCACTTGAGCCTCTTGTTAGCCATTTCATGGCCCACATGGGCATCTTATACTCACTTGCACTTTAAAGTAAAATTCATAACCCCTTATACAATTCACTTCATCTTTTAAAAGAAGGCAACCCTTGAATGATGGTCATTGTTCAAGAACTTCGTCCTTCTCAAAATAGTACCTTTTCTGTCCTCTAATGACGATACGCCGGCATTATAGAGATTTTATTCTCCATTAATGTGTCCATCTGTCCTCTTTGTCCGTGCTATAACTCCTATACTCCTTCACTTATTAAAATCATATTTGCCCTATGCGTGAACATGGGACGAATATGTGTTGTGCACCAAATTTGGGTCACTATGACCTAATTTCAACGATTTACTGAAACAAAATATAGTTAGAAATTGTGTCTGGTCTACCTGTTCACCTACTGCCACGAAATTTGAACTAAATCTCACTTTGCAATAGATGCGCATTGCTTGCAGAGAAAGATTGTTGTAACCTAATTCCAGAATATAAAAAAATTTTTCTTCGAATTGTCTTTTACCTTCCCGTCTGGACTGAAACTCATATGTATTAAGATATATGTTCATAAAACATGCACTATATGTGTACCCTTGGATGGATATATGTTGCAAACAAAAACTTGGTCACTGAACCCTACTTTACAGAATTTATTACTAATTGATTATAATTTTCATCATATATATATATATATATATATATATATATATATATATATATATATATATATATATATATATATATATATATATATAGTTACGTGTAGGCTTGTACAAAAGTAACAAAAGAAAAGAGTGAAGCCAACAAGCGTTGTAAATTTTAACAAAATAATTTATTTCCCTAGAAAACAATGTAAAATATGAAATAGGACTTACGGTTTGTGAATATAATCCAAAAATTAATCCTAGAATTCAAAAATATAAGTCCGATCACTAAACATTTTTATTGAATCCAAGTTCGAATCTCGATGAAGTTCCAATATGGAAGGCAATGACGTCCTGTATAACCAGTCTGTGTTGATGTGTCAACAATTCCTTGTTGAATCACCAAGAATATAATTCCGGCTTTTGAATTCCGAATAATTTAGTGAATGTCTTTGTCCAAGTATTTCGTTGAAGAAGAATATTTTCCAGGTGAATAAATTATTTTAAATAAAAAAAAACTCAATTCAAATGGCAACAACAAGAATTTCTTTTGGCCTGAAGGTATATTTTACGACTGACTAAAATTCACTGAGATATGAGTATTAAACCCAACTAAAACGTCATTTCAGACCCGAGAGATGGGTCACGTGACGGGGCTACGTGATCACTTAATTTGAACAGCGCAGTAAAATATTTGCCAAATTGCACGTAGGCCAGAATAGCCCTATCTAAAAATAAGATTCTCATGCTGGAAATGAATATAAGAAAAGGCTGTTTACAATCATAGCTAACACATGGGCCGAATATGACCTTGGTAATAGCCAATCGTTTCCACTTAGTATTTGCAAACCACTGAACCAAGGTGAGCTAAAAATAGTAACAAAGTAATACTTTTGCCTTCTAATCAGGTCAAAACAGAAGACTGAATTTTCCCAAAAAATATCAAATCCCGTGAAAATTATCATTACAATAAAATGTAATGAAACAAAAATAAAATAAAAAAATTTTAAAAACTAATACTTACAAATTGGTAATTTTTACAAGGACGTAAGGCTTATATATGTATATACTTGTAGCAGCAACATATGTAACATATATATATACTTATATATACATATATATATATATATTCATTTATTTATTTATTTATTTATACCACATACATTAAAAAATAACATGCATTTAAAGTGTTGGTATAAAGCAATTTGATATACCAATACTATTGGTATATCAAATTGTGATCCGCCCATGGCGCAGTAATACGCATATATAAACATTCTCGCGAGCGTCTGCAGTTGATTCTAGATCAATGATCAATTTCCACAAATTAGTCACTTGTGACGTATGAAAATAAAGATGAAAAGTATTAATAATTCCCGTTTTCTAAATGAATTTAATATGTTACACATTTTCATCACAATCCTTTCTGCTTTCTGTTCTCCCCTCCCCTCATGCATAACGGACAAACTGCGTAGAAATGTGGAATGAGAGAGTAAAGGGATATGGGCTGGATTAAAACCTTGAAATAGAAATTACACCAAGTAACCTACAAGAATATGCTTCGTCGTAACGATACGTGTGCACTTTCCTTGGGATTTATCTACAGTGTTTATCAATGATACAAAGTTGCAAACTAGTAAATTCCTCGGATACGTGGTACACATACTGTGATATATTTAATGTTATGTTTTGTTGTTTTTTCTTAAACATACCATAATGTTCTAAAAAATCGATTATTATTATTTAAATATGAAAATGTCCAAAAGCCTCTCTCTCTCTCTCTCTCTCTCTCTCTCTCTCTCTCTCTCTCTCTCTCTTGACCATCGTAGCAGGATACTTGCTAAAATCTATGAAATGGCGAACGTAGAGGATTTCGTTTGTGTCATCCCACGATATCTCTGGACTTATGAATGATGGTAAAAGTAAAGTCAAACCGACCAAAGGATGAGAGACAGACAGACAGAGACAGAGAGAGTTTTAAAGTCAAACTGACCAAGGAGAGAGACAGAGACAGAGACAGAGAGAGTTTTAAAGTCAAACCGACCAGGAAAAGAGAGAGAGAGAGAGAGAGAGAGAGAGAGAGAGAGAGAGAGAGAGAGAGAGAGTTTGTGGGTCCGTTGTACTGTTGCTAAAGCAGAATAATGACTTAGATCAACTGTAAATATATTAAAATATTTTAATTACCTCTTGTTGGTTCGTCAGTTGGCTTAGTTTCTATTCCACATTAATCTCCATGCACCGGTATTTGAATGGTGTAGTTATCCAAGTGTTGCTACTGCTCTACTTTTATCATTACAACCATCTTTCATGTTTAAATCATAAGTGTGTATTATATTGATTTAATCAATGTGGAGAAAAATAGAAACCAAGAAAGAAAACAATCAACTTATCAATATGCAGAGGTGATTGTAAATAGCCACTAAGGCAGAGAACTACATTTTGTAGCGGACACACTCGGGGATGTGAGGAGTTCATTCACTAGGTCAATACACGGCTGCCAGTAGTAAATCTGAACTCCGTTCAAAGGTCAAATATATGTATTTGTATGTGATATAAATAAAATATATGTACAGCATGTACGCTGTATCAATGATATACCACTCGTTGTATAAATTTTTCATTAAAAGGAAACTCAGCAAGCTTCGTTTCCTTTTAATGAAAAATTTATGCATCTCGTGGTATGTCATTGATACAGCGTACATACTATATATATATATATATATATATATATATATATATATATATATATATATATATATATATATTGTTTTACAAATGGGGTGGATGGGGGTGGGGAGTGGTATAACGTAAGCGTTTACTTACTAGCACCTTAAGATGACCCCTTCTATCCCATTATACAACAAATGACTTTCTTTATCTATTGGTCTGAAACATCGTATCATATCTCCTTTTCTGATAGGAGAATGCACTACTTTATTTCAAAACTATTTCATCCCTTCGGCGACAGGAGAAGAGATATACATATTATTAGATGAATTAATGTGAAAGCATCGAGAGATACTTTCTCAAGGCATCCTTTTAGATGAGGAAATCCATGTGTACTTTGAAGCTTGGCATTTTTAAACGCCATTTTCAGCCTTTTGACACTGAACACAAGCTTAATTGCAGTTTTTCGATATATTGAATCAAAAACAGAAAAAGGAGTGTGCATATTCTTTTTTCTCATACTCCATCTGCAAGGTGCCCGATAAATATTACAGGTATCCAGTTGCTGTCTTTTTTGGGTTCATAATTATTTTGGTTTTATCTCCTAGAATTTGTGATCAAATTAATTCTTATGGAAAAGATTAGTGAGATACTTATCTCCACTTACAATTTACAATTATAAAGGTTTGTGGACTAGCTTTTCATTCAGACTGTAAGTAAACAAACTAGCAAAACGAATTTAAACACACTATCCTATATAGTGATCGCCTGAATTGATAAGTCCATATCATGTAGGTTGATAAACATTCCTGTTTTGATCATGCTCATTAGCAAACGAATCATTTAAGGTAATATATTGAAAGGCCAACATATCCACTAAGGAACGATACCATTTTTTATGTGCGTTAGTATGCTTGAGTTTTTATTTTTTTATGAGTTTAGTTTATAACAGGTGTAAGTACAGGTGAGAGTTATTGTGTGAGAGACTACTTCATCATTAATAAAAATGTTATTCACGTACTAGTGTTAAGTGTCTTCTCTAGGTCCAATCCAACTTGGTTTCATCTAGTACAAGCGAAGCACATGCACAAACTGTTGTTACACTATTGGGGGCTGGGGGGGGGGAGGGGCACCGTGTACTCGAATGTTGGTGAAGTATTAGAGACTGAAGCAAATAGATTGTTTGCATTAATGTGGCTTTATGAGATCATATTTCTTATCTGTACGTAAGATGATTTTGATATAGGTATCACCAGCAGTTTAACTTTATTACAATTTATAGATTTTGCTGTACTTATTTGCAGTATATGTTTAGAAAACATGGTGCGATGACCAAAGCGATATGATGAACCTTAAGAAACAGTAAGTCCAAGGATCGTTTTTCGTCTAAATTTGAGCTTGTCCCATGCATATAATAATTAAAATACCACATCCATAGAAGCATGTCCCGGCAAACAGCATGTCTCTTGGGCATTTTTTTCGCTTTCTGGAGACAGATTTATTGTTATCAATGACTATAAAATATAGAAGAACATACCTTTTGTAGACGATGGTGCAGACAGCTTTAGATTGTCCATACTTCGTATACTCCTGTTCCAATACAGTTTCACCATTCCGTCATGTACGCACACAATTATTAAAAGTTTTTGTCTACAAATCCATTAAGCCCATCTTTTTCACACAGCATTGTATGTAATTCAGACTGTGAAATTTTGTCTGCAAAGGTATGTCAGACGGGTTTAAAGGTATATAACACACAAGACGATACCACAATCTAAGATAAACTGCAAGTATATCAGCAGGTGAAGTCTGGTCTGCAAGGGTACGTCAGACGGGTAGCAAGGTATATACATTCAATGCGATAACACAGTCAATTCATGTGATAAATTGCATGCATACATACAGGTGTCATTCATAGAGAATCTGGCCTTTAAAGAACGTAGATGTTTATATTTGCAAATAGAAAAAAAAAATAGATTTTCGTTGCAATGGACGAAGAAGGGGATTTTCATAATAAATAATACACTTGTACAGCTTCTTTTTATCACTAATAATAATAATAATAATAATAATAATAATAATAATGATAATATTAATAAAAATATTAAATAACAGTATCCCATTCTGTTCGGTTTTGTTAAAAAAAATTATTACATAAAACTTAATAAAAGTGTCATAAAATTTATCGTTTGTTCAAACATCTTATTTCCAAAATGTTTGGCTAACGGGGTAGGTCTACAAGTTCTCTCAACCTAGAATCAATTCTATCCCTACATTCTATTAGAAATAAACATGAATAGCGGCACAAATAATACGGTTTCATACAAGTACAGTGAAACCCCTCAATAGTGAAACTCTTGGAGCCAAACTTAATTTTCAGTTTTTAGAGGATTTCGGTTCACTGAGTATCGCAGACGTGAAAAATAGCATATATATATATATATATATATATATATATATATATATATATATATATATATATATATATATATATATATGTATATATATATATATATATATATATATATATATATATATATATGAGTGGGTGTACCAGCCTTCAGTTTGAAATCCAGCACCAGCTTTAATTTTTAAAACCAAAATTATTATGTTTTTCAAGTGATTTGAGAGACAGAGAGAATAAGAAGCGAAAAATGAGACCACATGCCTGGCTATTACCCCAATTTCACGCACGTATTTAATTTAAAAAGATAACAGAAACGTTATACGTATAATTTATACAAACGAACAGCAATAATAATAATAATAATAATAATAATAATGTTTATTTTTAATAATGGTCACTGTTCCGTAATCCATATCGATACATCATGCGGTACAATAAGATATTTTAGTGCGTAACAAAAGAACATCATATCTATTGGAAGTGATACACGTTAAATTAATCATTATTGCATTTTTCGAATTAGATGAGATACAAGTATATATTTCGTATTAATTACACAACCGAATTAAAGGGGGTACCCAAGAGCCTGCATGGAGCACATGTTTTATATTGATCTAGAATCTTATGTAGCAGGAGTCATTGATAAACGTTTTCTCTAATCTTTAAGGCTTATATAGTAAATATTGCTAAATTAGTCATCAGAATTTTACTAGTATCACATTGTATAAAAGACCTAAATTTTTCTTAAGCTGGATTTTTATATACAAAGGTGGGTAAATATTTTCTTCGTATTTCTCCATATAGCGGAAAAGCAGTAATTAAATTGGAATTCAATTTCGATGTTAAGGTTACAAATTTGATACCATCTTTCCTCATAGCAAATACGTTCATATCTTCCCGTGTTACCTATGATTGACATATTCCCCACTCTAAGTATAGTTATTATCGCTATCTCCCAACCATTCTAAGTATCTTTGACAAGTGACTTCTACTTCCAATGTCCTATTGAAACGCAGTCTTTCCATCGACTTAATCTCACCATGCAACATATTTGCATAAAAGTATCTCCACTTCTCTGGCTGAAGAATCTAAGAAATGTATTTTCATCATTGCGCCCTGAGTACACCAAACATTGCCAAATTTGAATGTAAAAAGAAACTTTTTAACATTGTTAGTAGTAGTAGTAGTAGTAGTAGTAGTAGTAATAATAATAATAATAATATTAATATTAAGAAGAAGAAGAAGAAGAAGAAGAAGAAGAAGAAGAAGAAGAATAAGAAGAAGAAGAATAAGAAGATAACGATAATCTTTCGAACATTGGATTGTTACAAGTGTCTTGTTGTTAACAATTTATATGACACACTGGCTTCTTTTGTCGGTTCGTGTCGAGTGCATGTCAAGTATTGCTTTTACCTCACGTGTCCTTGAGACATTCATTTCCGGGTATTTGACTCTATGGGAAGCCTACAATCATATTTACTAACAGTAAAACAATCTGACACAGTGTCAGGTATATTTTATAAAACCATTTTTGGCATTTAGCCAAAGTCGATAAGGAGTTGCGGTTTTATGGAGTGGGCTTTTAGTGTAATTT
>JAECUM010036025.1:0-23335 GCA_016617855.1 Megalonaias nervosa
CTACTGGAATCACATTCGATTTATTAGCATTTTTCACTGTTATTATAGCAACATTTCCTTCTTCGGTGAGGGAACTACATAAGAGTTATTTGCGGGACACTTGTCAAGAGCGATTTTCCATACATAAATTGCATTTAGATATAATCGTACTCAAGTTGAAACATTTGATCTGTAGAGGTTTTGAAAGATTTGGGCCAAATACAATAGTCATTACATACGTGAGTACACACATATACACACATATACATGTACCACATTTCGTATCCAGTTTTTGACGACAACCGGGTGATGAATTTCAAGAAAATGTTTGAGATCTTTGAGGAGGTGAGGAGAGAGAGCTGGGGAGCGTGAGTGACCTTAGAGTTGAATTTTCATTGGAGAGAATTTCAACTTTAAAAGTAAAAATTGTTCTAAAGCGACATTTGCACCATAAATATAGACTCTAGAACATTTTCCACAGGAGAAAAATTAATCTATAATAAAATTTCTAGGGTTTAATTAGGATTGAAACACAATTTTCCCTATGACAGAAAAGAATCTGCTATAATTGTAGTGGTAGTTGGGTTGGGGCGGGAAGTAACACCCTGCAAGACCGAGTTTAAACATGAAAGGAGACTGGTTCCTGTATAGTAATTAAATCAGTATTTGGCCGGTTATTGACCTTGGTTATCATGCTGATGTAACAATGATTCTTCTTTCGAGAAGATATTGCACATTTGATCACAGGATTACACCCTTATAGTTCTTCATAAAGTATGTATATTTCGTCATTAATACGCACCAAGGGAACAATGAAGAGATATGCTTTGTAGAATCCCACAAAAAGCATTAATTATATTTTTAATTTCACTTGCTTTCTTGATTAGAATAAAATGCATTATAAGCGTCTTAAAAGTCTCCCGGCTTTTAACAATCAGCAAATTATAGTGCATGATGTTCTGCTCATCATCTGACCTGTTACTATACGGAAGTAACGCCGAACTGTTGCATTTTCATTACACACTAGAAAGCCAACAGTATTCATTAAGATTTTAATGTTTTTAATAACATCAATAATTACAAAAATAATCTTTTTCATGTACGAAGATGCGCTTTAGAGAGAGAGAGAGAGAGAGAGAGAGAGAGAGAATTAACGTATATGTCCTATATGGTGAGACAGTTTTATCTTACCTTATATGTTCTTGAAAATTCCATGAAGGAAAAATATAACATGTTTCCGGTAAAACATTTATTTCTTATATCGTCTTCAAACAATACATTTAAATGTATCTGCTTTTAATTTATGTCTTAGATCTCAATATTTCCGTTCCAGTATGTTTCATGTGCATGTATGTTTTAGAGTACATGTAGCTATTTCAATTTTAATTATATAAAGAAATTCTTGTTACTGTGTTGTCATAACCGTGAAATCGATTTATGATTTAACTTCTAATTTTGTTGCCATGCCTGTTACATATTTATTAATTTCAGTTTTTAATCTTTATGATAAAAACGTTATACCCGTGATCCAACTAAACTTGTATAGATGTATCCGCCTATCATATTCATTGCTTTACGTTTACTAAATGCTTGTCCTCCTATATCTCAACCCATTCTTTTATTGCTATTATAGAAGATTCTGCAGAAGTTCACGAAGTCATATTAAGTCACAGACGATACAACCTATTAAAACTACATAACGGAATGCTATGATTGAAAATATTGCATATAATAAAAAATCGACAGTAAACTTAAAATAAAATAAAAACGTCTTTATGGCATGTTCTGATATCGATGAGTGCATTGACAGGCTTAATCTCTTTGATGATTCTCCTCCAACGTGGTATATGTCGTCTCAATTTTTGTTTTTACTCTACTAGTCCGAGTGTGGTGCTAGAAGATTAACATGACTGCGACTGTGAAAATGTATTCATTATTGCTTGTCTGCTTGCCATTGGTCATCCACGTGGCAACCATATACCTTTCTGTATGGAAAAAGTTTCACATCTTGCTTATGTAATGTGCAATATTTTTTCCTTTAATTGGTTTCCGCACTTGACTGATGTTTATGTACTTTTAGAACCATAGTAATGCTTTAAATGCCTTTCTCTTTCAATCATTATATATATATATATATATATATATATATATATATATATATATATATATATATATATATATATATATATATATATATATATATATATATATATATATTCATCCAGAGAATATATTAAGCTTATAAGATTGTCTTTATTGTCTTTATCAATCTGCAGCACAGTCCATGTCAAATTTATCCATTTTTATAGCACATTCAAAATCTTAATATCCCCATGTGATAAAGTCACAATATTTGAGTTTTGCCCGATGCCTCTTGTCCTTGAATTGTAGTTATTGCTGACGGACTTCATAAAGTTAACGAGATTTTGTAGCTGTACTGATACAAATTTGTGTACTCTTTCCAGATAGTCAGTGTATCTTGTCTTCGTAAGTACTGTTTTAAACTGTGATCTGTATAGCTTAATGTTTCCGTGAACATTGGAGAACTATTTTTTCATGTTTGAAACTGTCTAATCAACCATGAATTCTCTTCCATGCGATATTGTAGTACAACACTTTTATTCCCTCTAGACCTGTTATCAGAACAGGTTAGTTCTTGTTCTAAGATTGCAACTAATATACTGAGCTCTCATAATATTCCTGTTACCTCACGAACTCTCTTGTGATCCTGGAACGATGTTCCACAAAGGGTTCTGAGTGAATAATAGAGTACGCCATATATCGTCTTCAATTATTTAACAAAAAACATACGTCTTGTTACATAACATAATTTGAATTTACTGGCAGATTGTACGCGTCATAAAGCGTACATTTCTGTTGTAAAACAAATCATTACTTTCATATACGAAAGTGTTCTTTCTAATGGAAGCAAATTGAAGCAACCCAAATGTTATTTGAAAAGAAAGTACATGTCTTGTATAATTATGAAATTTTATTCATTTTATTGGGTAATTACACAAACCATGAAGCATAATTATATCTTGTCAAATAATGCATTTGTTTAACATATGAAAATGTTCCTTTCTTAGGATTGTCAACTGAAGCAACACATATCGACTAATGACGTCAGATTCGACTGGTCCTATGTCGTATCGTATGCGTATATTTATCAATTATTAAACCAGTTTAAAGAGCACAGATATGATTAAGATGATTGGGGTTCTAGACATAGAAGAAGTGCAATTTTCTCAATGCTCTTAACAATCTGTATGGTATAGTACTCTTTAATTTACGTGAAGTTACCTTTTAGCGTGTCTTGAAATTTAAAATAAACCATTGCAATTTATTTAAATCAATTCTTTATCTGATATAGATATGTATCATTGATGTAATGAGCTATACCGATGTAAATGGAAGACTGCGTAAAATCTTGTAGTTGCTATAATTGAGTTAAAATCCTTATAAGCCTCTACCTAAAGAGGGAAGGGGCAGCGTTCATAAAAGAAAAAATGAATAATAAGGGAAATAATGGTCCAGTACGTAAAAAAGATAGAATTAAATTACGCCCACTGTGATTGTATATAAGTTATATTTTCAGGTTTAGTGAGTGTGTAAACATTGATACCATCGTGTGTGATACTATCGTTGTATGTTTGTGTTTTTAGTATATGTGTTAGCATTTCTATTCTCCTGTGGGTGATAGTGTGTTAGTTAATTTATATTCGTGAACATCCTACTGTTTTCGTTGATTGGTTGGTGTAAGTGATTGATCACTCTAACGGCATATTGGATAGTACATGTGGGGTATTGGTCAGTACAAACGGAGTTTTGGATACGAAGTGTGGGATGTTGTATAGCATATGTTAATAAATCCAAATGACGTATTGGTTAGTAGATATAGTTTTAACATTGTATATTCCCTTGAGGCTCAGAGTAGGTATAGAATGTTAAGCCTATGGACATTTTTAACATTAAATTTCCCGTTAAAGGCCAGACGGGTAATCCGAGGGACATTTTTAACATTAAATTTCCCGTTAAAGGCCAGACGGGTAATCCGAGGGACATTTTTAACAATACATTTCCCGTTAGAGACTTGACAGACGAATAATGTTATCCCAGTGGACATTTATAACATCTACACTTAGAGGCCCTGCAAACTCATACTGTTAAATTCCTGTTAGAGGTCAGTGAGACTCATCTTGGAACCAAATCGCCCCACATGTATTGCTATTACGATCCATTCAAAAACGAAAATACGTCCATGATGTCTTTATGCTTCATTCCTTTTAGACAGATCAAGATGGAAAGAGAAGTGTATTAAGGCAATGACTGTCCTCTTCAAATCCGCTTGCTTGATGACATTTTGCTTTCATATAATTCCATTATACAAATAATCGACATATTCAATTGAACGGCACCTAGATGTTAAAATTCGTCGACTATTTTCTAACATTCGACTGAGAATCGTTATTCCTCGAATAACTCATCAAGTTTATTTCTCGATGATTGAATGCTTACTTAACTATCGTTATGTCATTGTGTATTAACATAATGCAATACACGGTAACAGTAACAATAGTAATAGATGAACATACTGACTTACGGCACTTCTGTTACTATTACGATATTTCCATAACACTAGTTTGTGACCTGAGTCAGGAGCAATACAACTAATGATAAATTTTCATTGAAAGGTTAAATGCCTTCGAACGTTAACTCTACCGTTGGAGGTCATGTTATATATTATTTTAAAGTAAAAAATAACTGACACGATTGCTATTTAATTCAATATATCCACAGTAAGATTATAAGTGCTTAATGAACTTATTCAGTATGGAAGTTCATCATTTTTCACGATGTTTACAGAATACTATAGGTGTAAGTAATACAACCGTGTCTTGTCGGGTTTTGGTCCTACGTTAATTGTAATCCATTTGTGCTTAATTCAAAGAACAGTTCTTCCAGTTAATATTTTGAATTGTGTTTTACTTAAATGTACGTACGACTAAACTATGAATTATGCAGATAAGTAGAAAATACATAAGTGAGGAATGAAATATGAGGAAGGAATTCTTGTTCTGATTTCAACATCTGACCAAATAACATTACGTTACTTTAAGTTTTAAACTTTTGTCAGTACTTCTAGTACAAAACAATCAAAACGACAACAGTAACTGCAACATCAACATCAAACCATGACTAATCGTTGGCCTTATATAGTGGACTAGACCCATGTGCACAATTCTCTTCAAGTCGTATCAGCGGAATGAATATTTTTGTTCCATTTTTTATGACGGGTTCTGGACCTGTAATTAATATCTGCTAATTTGGTCTTATAACTTCACTTTAATAGTGGGTGGACGAAACTGCCAGTACGTTTAGCCTTCAGACAACACTGATTAAGCAGCTTGGGGAAATCAGGTCATCATAAATTTGACTATTCTATTCGACAACGGTAAATTTGTTTGAGTCATACATTGATATATCTGTTAGGACCCCCAAATATACACAAGTTGAGTGGTATATAACTTTTGGCCCTCAAAACACTGTCATTTAATCCTTGCAAAACACATTTTAACAACAGATGCAACATATATCAATATAACCAATGCGCGACCTGCTTTACTGTATTGGTAGCGATTCCCTTGATATTTTACTTCGCGGTAAAAAATGATGTGTTCTTGCACACAAAATTAATGATTTTCTCCCCATACCTTAATTTGACATGATCTGAAATGTCGAATTCTTAACGTTTGTCGTCTTGTGATGGCATTTGAGAAACGGAAACACAAATAAGGGAACGCAAATGAAAGCTGCAAGCAAAGTTTCCTCGCGATTAATTTCTAGTTTAGTTGATTACATGGGTTTGACGACCACGAATACATATGGATCACACTTGCTGTATCTTCCAGATAAAAACATGTGGTCAGCCTGCAAAAACATGGACATAGTTAAAGACAATGTTTACACCAGCCATGTTATCAATGATGCCATATAGCCGTGTCAATTATTGCCTAACCAAACATAATTGATTCTATATGTATTATGATGCAGTTATATGAACACAGGAAGCCAAATTAAATAACAATCGATTAAATATCGAACATTCTTATTTTAAATGCCTTCAAAATCCCAACTACACACAAAATGCTTATAAACTATTAATAGTTTAAGATGTCAAATAATTGTTAGCACATTGTAAAATATTTGTATCGCTGTTAACCATTAATGTGTACAAAATTAAATAAACTCTTGGTCAGGCGATCAATGAAATTTCTCGTGCAATGTATGACTTTAATAGAATTAGAGCTAAATGTTTGATGAGATTTTCAATAACTTCCGTTTTTCACTTGCTGAGTAACTTGCAAAAGTCTACATACGTATGATTTAATATAAATACAAAGCTCCATGAAATTGGAAATAAAGAAGCAGGTCTTATTTTCAAGATTTGATCTATCGAACCATACATCAAATACTGTGCTCTTAACATATTCATGATGGTTAACGAAAATTACAGAAATACTTTCACTACGTTATCAGTTATTTCATGTAGAACGTTTGCGTTTGTTGGACATACATATTACCGATACGACTGAAAACAATTATATCCCCTACAAACTCATCCTTGTAGTTGACATTCAACTGAATGTTGTACCACAATTATATATCCCTAGCAAAATAGTTCCAGTGGTAGCAAATTGTTATATGAGTTTTAAGATAACTGATATTGACCTTAAGAAAGTAAACATGTGACTTTGAAAGTTGTCTACCTCAATAAGGACTGTCACTACCTTGCCGAAATATCATCCTGGATCAATGATACATGATAAATGGCGGGTGTATACTATTTATTTGCACATACTATTCGTCAAACAGAAAGGTCAGCAGGCAAAAGTTGCATAAGGACATAAAATAAAAAGTGACACAGTTAAATATATTCCTCAAAGACAAGACCACAAGCATACATGTAGTTAACTGAAAAATAAATACCCATTGCACACATAGAATCATCAACTGATATTGATCATAACCAATTTGCCTGCAGACTTCCAATTGAGCTGTTCCTCAATCAGTTATCTTACAGCCATCTAACAAGGAACATATCTCTTAGATGAAATTTTCCATCTGTGATACAGGGATATTCAATCAATCACTGCTGAGTCTGGTGTAGGAGACGCATCAATTGGATGATTCGGGTCCTTTTAGACATAAAAAGAAGCTAATAATTAGAGCTTTTGCAGTAGGAACTCGAGCGGTACTACGATGACGGTCAACCAATTTGAATCATTTACGAGTTTAAAGGATTTCATTTAACTATTCTAATGTTCCAAACACATTTCACTAACAAGATTAACTACACCTAAAATCTTGGAAAATTCAATTTAGGATCGTTGTATCCTATAACACTTCGCAGCATATATTTATTATAGGTAAGGGACAAATTACACGTCCTGAATTTCATCGAATTCGATTATTGTTATTCTAGTTCATTTTACATCCCCACTTGCCACTTACAACTATTGCAGCCGCAACCTAGTTTTGCCCTTAGTAAATGCCGTCAACAGGGAAATACAAATTGAAGATTAAAGTTCCCTCCTTCCACAAATCTGTAACCGTTTAGTAGTTGCAATATTATTCAAAATTTGACGTTGCTCCACACAGACCTGCCTCGTGTATCAAAAAGATGATTTTTATAACTATCCTTTTACTGGCATTATTTGTGAATATAGTATAGTTGAACATAAAAAATTAAAGGTTGGAAATTATGATAGGCAGGCAGAACCGGTGTTGGTATTATGTCTTACTTATCACATCAAGTTTGAAATTTGCCTTTACTTTATCGGCACATCCTAGTAAGTAATACAATGAATAGTACGGAAATACTAGCTTCAGACCTTTCCGTAAATTTGGATTGTATATGTTCTTGTATTGGCTCTTGCCCAGTGACTGTACATGAATATTATTTTAAGTCCTAGAATTTAACTGAAAGCTGAAACGCACATTTCAGCTCAAGAAGCAGAACCGAGATAAAACAGTTTTCCGCTTGTATGCCGTATGGGCTGTATGTTGTACGGTATGTTTTAAAAAAATTTACTATTGAAAATTTGCACAGAATGTACAAATTGTTTTGTGAGACATTGTTAGTTAGCTGTCTCGTATGTGCGTCAGAACAGGAACTAGATCCATTTCAGTCTTACATGATCAACGAACCAACTGAATCGAATTTTAGCGTACCAGTTAAATTTAAGTTGTCACAAAGGGCACGGTCATTATCGTCTGAAAACTAGAATGCATACAGAGTGATGAATATACTTTGCTCTATTCTTCATAGCATTACAGAGAGTACAATTTTCTCATCAAGTTTCAGTCTTTTCCACGGCGGCACTTTTTCTGTTTTCAATCTGCGAAATACTGGTACCATGCGAGAATTCCATTGAATGTTTACTTGGAAGTGGAAAGGTGATGAGTAACTCTAGGATACATGTTTAAAAAAAAAAGTTTTGTAGCTGCTTGAAAATTGTTGATTTTTATCGCATAAATTGATAAACCCCAAATCATTTCAGGTATGTGAGCGAAATCTTCAAAAGATTCCCTTTATGCATTTACATAAGATTTATTGATTTAATAATTGTAATAGGATGGGATTGATGAAAGCTTTGATACTTCAACTATTGCAAAACCCGCATGACAGACTGGAAATAAACAGATTCGCTGTGTGGATATATGTAAGCTCAAATAGTGCAGCACTCTTTGTGCTGCCAACCTAGAATTAGGAACAAAACTATACATTGATTGTGATGTAGCTTTCTGAGCTTATTGAAAGTTCGCTTTGGAAAAAATTACATTTGAATGTTCGCTAAATTCGATAATATGAGTTAGCTCAAAATGTACGAAATCAGTGTATTTAATATCCAGTTCTGATCGGCTGCCAGGCAATTGGCTAGCAGCCTGTGTCAGTGTTTCGTAACATCTCTCACGAAACGTTTATTGGTAAACTTTTCCAAACCTTTTCCATAAGAAAGAGTTGAAATATAACAAAAATTACATAGGAAAGGATAAAGACGATTGATTTGTGTGAAGGATTTGTTGTGGGGTGTTATAATTCGGGTGGGGTGCTCCCAATATTTTATTTAAATTATTGTAGAAGTACCACCCAGGCTCGATTTTGGTTGGAAGTTGAATTAGTGAAAGATAGATGTACAGCTCCGAGCCCCCAGTCAGCAATGCCGACGGTTAAATGATTAAATATACAAAAAAGGGTGAAATTCAATGAATAGCAATTTAATAGCAATTCAATAGTCAAATGATTCAAATTTCTCAAGTACACTCCTTCTGCTCAAGCCTTTAATAGCCTATTACATCACTTGATTAGTAGTGTGAGATCGATTTCCACCTGCCCTTGTATTCTACTCATCTGTGTATTCTTCTCCTATTCCTCTCAATTCCTTCTCTTCTTCCTCCCCGACTTTCTCCAAATTCCTTCTCCACCTCCTCCTCGACTTCTCTATACTCCTTCTCCTCCGCCTCGACTTTTCTATACTTCTTCTGCTCCTCCTCTACTTTCTCCTCCAGACTACTTTTCCTCCTCCTCCACCTTCTGTCACCGATTAGACCTTTGTCGATTCCGACTGCTCTGCTAGTCTTACTTTTTGTCTTCACCTCTTGGAGACTCGGGACTCAACTGAACTGGAAGATCTGTCCCCTAAAAAGCTTCCTGTGAAAACACAAGGACGGTACAATATTTTTCCTTAGCCCTCTCATCTCACACTACACACAGCCTATCATCAGATAACGGCTATTAAATTTCTTCGGTCACGCATTCATTCAAATCGAAATACTCATACGTTCTTGTATGGTAAACAACGTCATAATAAAAGCACGGTATCAATTACTTCTCATGCATACATCAATAATTGCGTCACATCAGTACATATTCCTAATCCCATTATACTAAATAATATCACAATAATCAGACGCATTTCTTTACATTACAACTCATACAAAGGACAAAAATATTCAAATATCCATGCTCTGATATATTCATACATCTATTGCAACTAATCTTACATACTTCAATCATTTTCCCAAACTCACAATTCAAGCATGTGTAAATTCAAACATAACGCATTAATAAATGTACTGGTTTACTACGAAGGAACCTAATAGCGAATTACAAAATTAATTCTTACCACAAGCTAACAATCTGCATAATTCTCTGCGCAAAACTCAGCCCATTTCTCAAATACGTATGTAAATGAAACACTACAAAGGTAATTCTACATACTAAACGATGCTAGTAATTAAGCATACATACTACAAATAATTATAATTATGAATTGCCGTAAAATTCTGCAAAAATCGATCAGATAACTCACTGACCTTTTCGACGCTTTTCTTCTCTTAGAATCTGTTGTAAGTTTTACCGGCAATTACGAGTGGCTTTTCGGAGTAACCCTGTTTGCTCAGAAATCTTCCCAATAGAAACTAACTTTCTGCTTACGAGTTACGAAGTTATAAATAATAATTTGGATCTAAATTGTAGTCACACCCTCTGTCTCAATTCCGATTAGATGTCGCTGTGACCCGACCCAATCAACTTAGCGCACAATGTCCTTTTGCTGTCCGTCCACGTGGGGACGGATGAGAACACGCCTCGTTCACTCCGCGGGCTTCCCTTTGATCCTAACCTAACCTCTTAATACCTAGATGTGATGATTACACGCCTTTGTCCAGTTGACACGATCTATCGCCGAGCTGGCGGGTTACGGCAACCTTGCGTAAGGGATTAACACTAGCCTGAGGCAATCTTTATACATCAAACACATGGCTGTAATAATACCCTAGTTTATACACGACTTGATACCTGAGCTTAGCAAGCGTGACAAGCTTGAGAATAAAATCGGGATTTTATTCCCCCAAAATTGCTCTAAATGCAAATGTGCGTTACTACAGTCAATAAAAGAAACAAAATCATAACGCTGACTAAGGGCATGAATATGCACACAACATACGGTTATCTATTGCGCGATGTATGCTATTTCAGCGCTCCTGCTCATGAAATCGGCACCTACGTTCTCGGTTCCTTTCACGTACCTGATCTGCATCTGGTACTGCTGTAAGAACATCGACCACCCGCATCAAGCGTCCATTCGACAATTTCGCCTGCGTGAGATAGGCGAGGGTTTGGTGGTCGGTCTTCAATATGAACTTCCGCCCGTATAAGTACCGCTCGAACCGTGATATCCCGAACACGATTCCGAGGCATTCTCTCTCCGTGACGGGAAAAAGCGTCCCTCGTGCTCTTGCAGTAGTACTGCTCCTAGGCCCGTGTCACATGCGTTAGTACGGAACACGAAGTCTTTGGACAGATCCGTAGACGGACAACAACATCGGATGTCAGCCTATCCTTCTGCGTTAGGAAAGCGTGCTCACACGCATCCGTCCAAATAACTTTACTCGGGGTCCGTTTCCTGGTCAGGTCAGACAACGGTTCCGCAATCGCACTGAAATTGGCCTCATACCTCCAGTAATGCCCGGCCAATCCTAGGAATGACCTCACCTCAGTATTTGTGATGGGGCGTGCGCAGTTTCTCAGCTGCTCAACTTTCAACCTCTCTGGCGACAGCGTGCCTTGATTCAGGGTGTGTCCCAAATAATCCAACGTCCGGAACCCAAGGTGACATTTGGAAGGGCGAGCCGTTAACCCCGCTTGACGTAGCCTTTCCCAAATGTCAGTTAGCAAAGTAAGGTGCTCACTCCACGTCTCTGTGGCTAGCAAGAGATCATCCATGAAGTTGTGAACACCCCTATCGCGTAAGGGTTCCAACAACGTCCGCATTATTCTAGTGAAGACGCTGGGCGCATTCTGGACTCCGAACGGCATGACTAACCATTGGTAGGTCCCGTCGGGAGTAGCAAAAGCGAGCTTTGCCCTATCCTCCTCCCTTACCGGAATTTGCCAATAGCCCTTGGACAAATCCAACTTCGAAAAATATTTCGTTTTCGAGACAGAAGTAAAAATATGTTCTGGGTCAGGTAGCATTTCCACTTGAAATTCCGTCACCTGATTTAGCTTCCGGTACTCGACACAAAACTGATGGGTGCCATCCTTCTTCTGCACTAAGACTACAGGAGAACTGTACGGAGAATCGGCGGGTTCGATTATTCCCAGAGCAATCATCCACTCGATCTCTTCTCTTACCACTTGTTGTTTCGCGTTGGGCAAAGGATAGGGTTTCCAATGGACTGGCCGGTCGTCCACCAGCTTCAACCCGAACTCGACAAGTGACGTTCTCTCGGGTATTTCTGTAAGCGAATCGGAATACCCTGCCAGCAACGTCTTTATCTCCTCCCGCTGCTCCTCAGTCAACAAAGGGTCACACTCCACCTCCGAAGGTGTCTCAGACCTCGTTAATGGACAGCTCGGAACAGTGTTCGCACCTTCCGTATCGCCTTCGGCGTCCTCGGGGACGATCGTGGGGGCCACAAAATCGCTGACGGTCTCTCATTCTTGGTATTTCTTAAGGAGGTTAGCATGGTACAGCTTCTCCTTAGTCGGTAGCCGTATCCGATAGGTTTGACCCTCAACCTTCCCGGTTACGACGTACGGTCCCCTCCAAGAAACTTGAAGCTTATTGTGTTCTTGGGGCAACAGCAACAACACCTTGTCCCCTACTTCATATTGGCGTGATTTCGCGCGCATGTTGTAATACTTCGCCTGACGCAAGTTCGCTCGCTTGAGGTTCTCATGTGCGAAGTTACAAACTTCTTCCAGTCTGTTTCGCAGATCCGTGACGTACTGATAGGTAGTACGTATCTCTTCAACAGTGTGATCGTCAGTCCAAAGCTGTCTCAGTACGGCGATGGGACCACGTACGGTCCTCCCATACAGGAGTTCAAAGGGAGAAAACCCGAAACTCGCTTGTGGTACTTACCGATATACGAAAAGCATGGCAGGAATATACCGATCCCAGTCTTTGGGACGGCCTTCACACAGCTTCTTATGCGTGTTTTCAGAGTCCCGTTAAACCGCTCGACCAGTCCGTTACATTGGGGGTGATACCGTGTAGTCGTGAGGCGCTTAATCGACATCAGTCGGTTCACCTCTCCCATCACGCGATTCATGAACTGTGTCCCTTGATCGGTCAGGATCACGTCGGGCACTCTGTCTTTTGACCAAATCCCTAGCACCGCTTCAGCGACGGTTTCCGAATCAATATTATGCAACGAGACAGCTTCCGGATAACGTGTAGCGTAATCTATTACCGTTAAAATATATCGATTTCCTTGCGACGACGCGGGTTTTATTAGTCCAATCAAATCCATCGCGACGCGTCGAAATGGTTCATCGATAATGGGTGTACTCCCAAGATGATCCGTTTTCGGTGCCATTCTCTGACACTTTTCACAGGACAGACAGAACCACTTAACATCTCCTTGGACCCCTGGCCAGTAGAATTCCTTGAGAAGACGATCATGCATCTTGGCAATTCCCATGTGTCCTCCCATGAGACTTTCATGCGCAAGTTTCAACACTTAACCTCGCCTCTCCTTTGGCACGACGACTTGCTTGAAGTATTCGTTTCCTTTCCTGGCGTGGAGACACAAGATCCCCTTCTTGTATACGAACTTCACCGCGCCATTCAGAGTTTCTTTCTCCGTTCCTTCTGCAGCGTATTGATGCAACTGCGCCAGAGTTGTGTCTTCCTGCTGTAGCTGCCTCAACTCGGCCGGAAGTACGTTACTGACCGGTGTTGACGTAACTTCCATCGGCGTCGTTTTCGTCTGGCGACTCTTGGACCTGGTTTCCACAACACTCACCGGCGTCGGTGTGCAGGTTTCGGGATTCGTTTGGAGCAACACATAACGACATCCCAGTATGACGTCATGTGATAGCCCATCCAAGCAGGCAGCTCCAATTTTCCCCTTCACGTACGGTGAATCGAAGTCAATGACAGCCACTGGCAACGAGTCACACGCGCTGTTCGCGTACTGGACCTCAATTACCTCCCCTGTGTAGTCCTCAGGCTTAACATATTTCTTGTTTACAAGGGCGAGAACGCTACACCCAGTGTCGTACAAAATGGTGGCATCTTCTCAGTTGACAGTTGCGGACGTGAGGTTTGCTGGATTACAGTTTGCCTCCGTCTCGCAGTTCTTCCTAGCGACGGCATTCACTTGGGTCTGCCTGCTCTTGGGACAGTCCCTTGCAAAATGCCCCGGGAGCTTCCAGTTGTAGCACGACGGCGGACCTCGCCGTCCTGCAAGGCCCGTTTTCATGGGTGAGGCCTGTCCTGGTCTATGGGTGGCATCCTTACCTGAAGATCTCCCTCCGACCTCCCCGTCGCCCTGACGGTTACGGACAGCCGGCTCTCCCTGAACCACACGGCGCGACTCAGCGGGTCGGGGTCGGTCTGTACCCACGGAACTTCCACATTTGGAGTGTGCCTGCTTGTATCTCTCGGCCATGATGGCGATCTCTTCGAGAGTCATGTGCTCTCTCTCTCCGCTAGGAATACTGTCAACTCGCGACGGTAAGTACTCAGAACATGCTCCTTGAGTATAATCTTGCGTAACCCGTCGTACGATCGTTCGACTTCTGCCATCTTCATCCACTTCTCAAATAACCATCGAACACGGGTGTGGAATTGTGAGTCGGTTTCCGTTGCCTTTTTCGTAGAGTCCCGAAAAAGTTTCGGGGTCAGCCGATAATGGCAAAGAAGGACCGTCTTAAACGCATTGTAGTCGTCAGCTTCTTCTGCGGCTACATTATGGTAAACTTCGCGAGCTGCACTTTGCAAAACGTCCGAGACGTTAATCGCACAATATTGCTCGGGAATTTTATGAACGCACGCGAGTTTCTCAAATTGTACGAGGAAATCGTCAATGGAGTCTGCTTTGTCGTTGAACTGCGACATACTTATCTGTACCATTCGGTGGTCGATAATCGGTCGCACGCTCCCTCCAGAACTGGTACTAGAGTCGTCCCTATCGGTGGTCCTAACTTCCACCCTTAATTTCTCCATTTCGAGAGCGTGAGCGAGCTCTCTTTATTTCGCGGTCGCTGATGGCCTGGCCAGCTCCATCTGTGTCTCTCTGTCGCTGCTATCTTAGCCAGCTCCTTCTGTGTCTCTCTATCCGCTGCTATCTTGGCCAGCTCCAGCTCTCTTTCGGCTGCTTTTTGGGCCTTCCATTCTTTAATTCTCTCCTCTATAAACGCTGCTAGACGATCTCCCTCGTACTCTAGATCTTCCGAGCCCATGGCGCGATACTCTTTAATCATCTGTCTTTCTGTAGCCATTTCATGATGATACTAACAGTAAGTGATATCTTGTCTCGACTCACTAACAAATGACAGATATTACAAGTTCCTAACCCAATACTTACCTGTTGACAATAACTAACTTCGCTCAGGTAAGATATTTTGCCAGATATTTGCTTCACAATTACTACAAGTAACTGAAACCTACGAAACATGCAAATATCAAAATATAACATGCACAAGTTGAAATCACAAAAATTCAAAACACACAGGATGTAAAATATCTCAAAACTGTTCACTAATACTTCCTAATATATAATACTTTATGTCTAATTCAGATCCCGGACGATGCCCCCACTGTGAAGGATTTGTTGTGGAGTGTTATGATTGGGGTGGGGTGTTCCCAATATTTTATTTAAACTGTTGTAGAAGTACCACCCAGGCTCGATTTTGGTTGGAAGTTGAATTAGTGAAAGATAGATGTACAGCTCCGAGCTCCCAGTCAGCAATGCCGACGGTTAAATGATTAAATATACAAAAAAGGGTGAAATTCAATGAATGGCAATTTAATAGCAATTCAATAGTCAAATGATTCAAATTTCCCAAGTACACTCCTTCCGCTAGACTCTTTAATAGCCTATTGCGTCACTTGATTAGTGTGAGATAGATTTCCACCTGTCCTTGTATTCTACTCATCTGTGTATTCTTCTCTCCTATTCCTCTCAATTCCTTCTCTTCTTCCTCCCCGACTTTCTCCAAATTCCTTTTCTACCTCCTCCTCGACTTCTCTATACTCCTTCTTCTCCTCCTCGAATTCTCTATACTCCTTCTCCTCCTCCTCTACTTTCTCCTCCAGACTACTTTTCCTCCTCCTCCACCTTCTATCCACCTTCTCTCATCGACTAGACCTTTGTCGACTCCGACTGCTCTGCTAGTCTTACTTTCGTCTTCACCTCTTGGAGACTCGGGGCTCAACTGAACTGGAAGATCTGTCCCCTAAAAAGCTTCCTGTGAAAACACAAGGACGGTACAATATTTTTCCTTAGCCCTCTCATCTCACACTACACACAGCCTATCATCAGATATCGGCTATTAAATTTCTTCGGTCACGCATTCATTCAAATCGAAAAACTCAAACGTTCTTGTATAGTAAACAACGTCATAATAAAAGCACGGTATCAATTACTTCTCATGCATACATCAATAAATTGCGTCACATCAGTACATATTCCTAATCCCATTATACTAAACAGTATCACAATAATCATACGCATTTCTTTACATTACAACTCATACAAAGGACAAAAATATTCAAATATCCATGCTCTGATATATTCATACATCTATTGCAACTAATCTTACATACTTCAATCATTTTCCCAAACTCACAATTCAAGCATGTGTAAATTCTAACATAAAGCATTAATAAATGTACTGGTTTACTACGAAGGAACCTAATAGCGAATTACAAAATTAATTCTTACCACAAGCTAACAATCTGCATAATTCTCTGCGTAAAACTCAAGCCCATTTCTCAAATACGTATGTAAATGAAACACTACAAAGGTAATTCTACATACTAAACGATGCTAGTAATTAAGTATACATGCTACAAATGATTACAATTATGAATTGCCGTAAAATTCTGCAAAAATCGATCAAATAACTCACTGACCTTTTCGAAGGTTTTTTTCTTTTAGAATCTGTTGTAAGTTTTACCGGCAATTACGAGTGGCTTTTCGGAGTAACCCTGTTTGCTCAGAAATCTTCCCAATAGAAACTAACTTTCTGCTTGCAAGTTACTAAGTTATAAATAATAATTTGGATCTAAATTGTAGTCACACCCTCTATCTCAATTCCGATTAGATGTCGCTGTGACCCGACCCAATCAACTTAGCGCACAATGTCCTTTCGATGTCTGTCCACGTGGGGACGGATGAGAACACGCCTCGTTCACTCCGCGGGCTTCCCTTTGATCCTAACCTAACCTCTTAACACCTAGGTGTGATGATTACACGCCTTTGTCCAGCTGACACGATCTATCGCCTGGCTGGCTGGTCACGGTAACCTTGCGTAAGGGATTAACACTAGACTGAGGCAATCTTTAGACATCAAACACATGGCTGTAATAATACCCTAGTTTATACACGACTTGATGCCTGGGCTTAGCAAACGTGTCAATTTGCCAATATGAATATGCAAATCTAACTTTTGTAATAATAGCAAAAGTCACCAAATGATATACTGATCTATGCATTTATTTACGCTACGTGCTGTTTCCACTTTTGTACGCAAGTTTTGGATTAGGAAACGATTAAGACTTCGCATTCAATGTTGAGTAAAGTTTATGTTTGAACTTTTACCCTTCCTACAATACGTTATTTTTGTCTTTTTTTTCTGAGTAAATCCGAAGCATGAATATAACAAGTATAGCAGCAGTAGAGCTGAACAGACCACTTGGCTGAAACCTTATTTATAAAAAATAAAGGTTCCTACAGGGGGTTGGAAAAAAAGGTCAATAACATAAACCGAACCTCCTAACTTTTATTATTACCATATAGTTTGAAAAACGGATAATAAATCGTTTGGGTTAACTCATTTCCGTTACTTTTTGTTGACGTATTTTTTTTCAGATTTTTATGCGATTTGTTTACTCGCGGGTTACTCAATTTTTGTCGTTCAGCTCTACTGCTGCTATGAATTAAACAGCCATTATAGATATTATCAATAATGAGTATTGGAGAACCACACTCAGCTAAATTATCTCGAGAGCGACTAGAGGCAATTAAAAAATATCTACCTGTTCGTGATTCTGTTAAGCAACAATTACAATCGCGTCAGGAGTCTCAGGTGGAATTTACAGAGGGTACAGAAAAATTATTTAAACCGATTGTCGAACCAACAAAGAAAATTGTTACAGCAACTGAGGCAACACAAAGAGCTCTTGAAACATTACCTGCTGATATTGCTGGTCGTATTCAAGTTGTTCAACCACCACCACAAGCACCACAAGCAGCTCAACCACAACCACGACCACCAAGAACCAGAATTAAGATAATAGATAAATTTACGCCTGAAGGTATTGCTGCTATCAGGGACCCAAACCAATTATTTGATATTGCCGCGTTTGGATATTATGAAAGAAAAAAATATGTAAAACCAGAATATATTAAATCATTAAGCTCTGCCAATTGGGTCAAAGATGTATATCGCGTTGCTACTGGTATTCCAGAAGTCAGATCTAATGAAGATGTTGAAAAATTTAATGAATTTGATGATATTGTATATAAACATATAAAAGATACTAAACAAAGCAAACTATTATCACAACCACTACTACTATCACCACCATCATCACCTAAACTTAAATTACCATCACCGCAACAACCACTACTACAACTACAACAACCACTACAACAACAAGAGCTACAACAACAACAAGAGCAGCAACAACAACAACAAAAACGAGAAAAAAAAAAAACGAAGAACGTTAAGAGAATCATTTCGTCGTCTTCTAAGATCACCAAAAGTATCACCGGAACAAGTTGAAGGGGGAGAAGAAAAAGAATTTCAAGATGACCCTGGCGCAACTGGAAGTGGTCTAGGAAGTGGTCTTATTACCTGTCCCAATAACGTTCTTGCTGATGTTGATCGGCTAGAAATTCTCATTGGAGGAAAACGAGCTGGTAATAATTCCCCAGAAATCATTAATGAAGTAGCTGATATTTGCAAACGATTATTTACAGGCGGTATCATGGATATTAATGTATATCGGTCTCTCATTAATGAAATCGCCGATGAGTATCATAGTGATTAAGTATGTAATTAGTGATAAAGTCACTTAATAATAAAATGATCATACACAATACTCGTGTACCTACCATGGTCAGGGTAATAAACTCTCGATTACCGGTATACAAAACGACCTACGGAGATGGACTAGGTGATGTTATTCAGGGTCTGTTTAGGAGGATAGCCCCAAAAGCAATACCGATTGCAAAGCAGCTAGGAATGAAAGCTATTGATGTTGTTCGTGAAAAAGGTATAGGCGCTGTTGGTAATCTTGCTAGCAAAGCATTCTCAGCAATTAAAGATAGACTATCACGATTAATACGCAGACCACAAGCGACCCGACCTCAACCTGTGAAATTGGCTAGCACTGAAGTGATGCCAGCAAGTGTAAGTAAAATAATAAATCAAGCCGCTAATCAAAAACTAGCGGAGTTAGCTGATATCCCGATGTCGGAAAAGGAAAAAAATATAACCGCTAGTCTGATAGCAGGAAGTGGTCTTCGAGTTAGACGAAGACGATAATAATAAAGATGTTTAAGCGCATATCCGATCCCGCGTTTGGCATGGACGCACCAGTTCTCAAAGATGAGTCTGTGCGTGATTATCAGTATTATTCTTACGACGCACGACTGCCAAATCAGCGTGGACGAATCGAACTACAGGTTCAAGATACAAGTAGGTATTTCTTACCCGCTGAAGCATTTATTGAAGTAGAAGGTGAAATTTTAAATAACGTTGTTCCTGCAGCACCAGTAGCATACGCCGCTGATGTTAGGGTTGGTTTCGTTAATAATGGTATTATGGCGTTATTTGATAGCGCTACGTACATGATTGACGGAAAAAATATTGAATCAATCCAGAAAGACGTCGACGTTGCAACGACAATACTTGGTCTTGCGAGATACAGCGACGATTATTCAAGATCAGCTGGTCCATCAATGATGTTCTCAAAAGATACTTCTGATCACTCTGATAACATTCAATACAATATTAGACGACCAAGAAACTTCATCAATAACGCTGACGCTGATGTATGGCCGGTGGTTCATGGTTCTAATCCAAATTTCAACTTAGGATTTGCAGCACGTCAAGCAATGTTGCGTGGTGGAAGAAGAGCATTTTCATGTGCAATTCCACTGTCACATATTTTTGGATTTTGTAGAAATGTCAGAAAAGTCATTTTCGGAGCCAAACATACGGTTGTACTTGTACGAAAAGGCGATGATAATGATGCATTATGGAGACCCATTGGTGATGCTGGTATAGTAGTACTGACCAAACTTTCGCTGTGGATGCCAGTGATGACTCCAACAATATCTGAAGAAGACCGGTTGCTATCTTTTATGAGTCAAGGCGGTAAATCAACTTTGTCGTGGTTGACTATGACCACAGATGCTGTTCAGAGTGCAATTGATGGTTTATTTACATGGCAGATAGCATTACAGCAAGGTGTTTCTGCACCGCGACATATATTTATTGCGTTTCAAAATGCTGTACGAGTAAACGATCAAACACGTAGTCACATGATATTTGACCAACTCGGTGTTTCTGAGATTTCATTAAGGATAAATGGACATCAAGAACCATCCGAGGATATTTTGTTAAATTTCGATCGAAATCATGTAGCACGTGCATATCATCGATTAATGTCGTTCATGGGACGTGATCAAAATGTTGATACTGGTTTACAAATATCGCAGCTAGATTTTACATCGCTGTATCCGATTTATTACTTTTCACTAGAACATTTAGATTTAACCAGACAATCTGTTGTAGATATTCATCTTCGAGCTCGTGTGTCAACAGCAGCTATTGCTAATTACAGAGCAATAGCCGTTATACTCAGCGATAAATCTATGTTACTCGAAGGTGTTGGTGGACGAATGAGAGTTATTGATGCTCCAGTAGAAAATATGTAAATAAACAGTAATTAGATCATCCATAATATTAATAATGTCATATCATCACGTTAGTGTGAGTCTGACTCCTGGTCAGATTAAAAAGCTGCAATCAGCATCAAAAAATAATCATGGAATAAAAATATCGCTAAAGCGAGAACAGATGACCAGTGCAAATAAACTATCGTTGACCGAGCGTCAGTTCAAAAACTTCAATGATGCTAAAAAATCAAATAAAGGCGTCAAACTTAATCTTTCTGCGGGCGCCATCAAAGATATTGCTAAATCGGGTGGTATATTTCCACTTCTCGCAGCTATACCAGCTTTAATAGCAGCTGCAGCCCCAGCTGTTGCAAAGGCAGCTGCGTTAGGTGCTGTTGGAACTGCTGCTGGAATGGCGTTAAAGAAAGCAACCGGACAAGGAATCAAAAAAAAGGGAAGAGGTTTAAGACTACCAGGAACCCCGCATTCGTGGTACGGAAAGGGTCTAAGATTACCAGGGACAGTTTACTAATAACACCCATGTCCAATTTTGATTTACTTAATGCTGCTAAGCAATTAAAAATAAAAAATTTCAGAGGTGTTTTTATGCGCGATCAATTACCAAAAAACCAAACAATATTGAAACTGGTATCATTAATCTCGATAAAAACTCTGGACCAGGCACGCACTGGGTAGGATATGCAATTGATCCACGTGGAATTATTTATTTCGATTCGTATGGATTAGCACCACCAAAAGAATTTCTTCATTACGTTAGCAATAATACTGCTCCAATCTGGTATTCAACGCTACTGACACAAAAATAACTGATCCTCCAATATGCGGTCGTGAAACCCTCGCTATGCTTGATGCTGTATCAAAATCAACAGCGCCGCCTCATAAAGTCGTACACGCGTTCACTACGCTACGTCATAACACTTAAACTGATATCAGTAAATATAATGGTTGATATTTATGGAAGATCCTCAGGTAAAACTCAGAAGTTCGATTTATCTAAATATGCAACTCTTGATCAGCTCAGAAATGAAATCGATGATTTATTAAATATCACGAGTGTGGATCAAAATGAAGTCGTCGTTTTTCAGGACAAACAAGGACGATTAAAAACGAGTAATATACAACTACCAGATGTACTTATACGAATTCCCAACGCGGTTGTTAATAATATCGTTACTTTTACTGATCAGGGTAAAATACAGGATTCCGGTAAATCGGTTAATGATTATGTTAAGAAAACTGGTGATGTATTTACCGGTGACATTATTATGTCAAGAAGAAAAATTACACATCTTGGAGATCCAATTGCAGATACAGACGCAGCAACAAAAAAATACGTCGATGATCAAGAATCCAAATACGTGTCAGTGCGCGGTGGTATAATGCGTGCATTTCTCGACATGAATAATAATGGTATTAATAATCTCAGAACACCAGAAACAGATTTCGACGCTGCAACGAAGAAATACGTCGACGATAAGGAAATTCCAATAACGACTTCGTTAACGACAATTAATGATGGAATTGCTGCATTTAGAGCTGAATATTTTACTCATGTACAAACATTTCTAAATTTTCGTAGAAATGTAAACAGAAATATTAATGACTTTTTTGGAACTCCACCAATCGTTGGCATAAAACTTACCGACATTAAGATGAAAATCAACGATATTGTTAGTGGAATTCCTAATATCATTGAAAAAACGAATCTAGTAACAAAGTTACTTGCTGGAATGCCTCACAAGCAGATCTTCAACGTAGTATACACAGTAGCATCAGGATTAAGAATATGGACACTGCAAGATAATAATCTCAAACACACCGCAGAAATTACTGGCGTATACAGGCTGTCTATATTTAGCATAGCAAAATTCAGTATATTTACTACATTTCCATGGTGTCATTCAACCGATACTTTTTCTGGAGTTGTATCCGTCATAATAAATAAAGATGCGGAAGAAACATTTCTGCTGGAAGCATCTGATAAAAATTTAACCAGAGCGTTATACTGGTGGTGCTTGGAATTTGTATGTGAAACTCCTCAATTAGTTACCTAGATAAGTATAATGAATCAAGAGTCATTTATCGATGTTCAACGTCACAGATACGCTCAAGTATGTGAGTGTCAAACTAAACTAAAAAATATCATCGACGATTACACGATAAAGGTAAAAAAATATCGTCGTCGTATGGTTGTTATTGATATAATGGTATACTCGGTTTCTGCTGTTATTGCTGGAACTGGATTATTACTATCAACAATAACGATGACAGCGCCTGCAGTTGTAACAATTATAGTTTCAACGGCAACAACATGCGCAGGTATTCTCAGTATTATCGCTAAGAAAATACGTGTACAAATGATAAACTAAACGGGTACATAATGAAATTGCACACAGCAACA